>JAGGAV010015751.1:0-23931 GCA_017657295.1 Termitomyces sp. DKA64
GTGCAAGGTCAGGGTTTTGACTCTAGCTAAGTGCACCTGTGTGGAAAACACCTTAGACACTATGTGGGTTACTTCAACACTGCCAGAAAGCCACCGCCTGCATGTGACTGATTAGGAAGGCTTTGTTGGTCAGGCCACCCCTGAACAACCAATCAGCATGTGATACAAAGAAGCACGGTGACCACCACACCCATGACCAGATGAGAAAAACAAACAGTTTCCCCAGCTTGACAGATTTGGAAGAGGGTCTCAGGGTCCTCGCAGACCAAGCAGGTCGAGGTATGGGTAGGCAAGAGGATAGGAGTCAATAGTTTGATCAGGCTGCCAAAGTTACTGTGTGGTCCATTGGATGGATTCAGTGGTTGCTGGTTTGATCAGGTGCCTAGCCAATTGGTCTGGCATGTCTGTCACTAGGCGGCTCACTGGCCATTCCATTGTGGGTTCCAAATCTCGGGATCAATCTTCCAAAAGTATTGTCTGGGTGTGGGGAAGGGTGGAGTCATGACTACCCTTGGTGAGAGTTGACTAGAGGGAGGCTCTGAGCTGGCCAATTGGGTTCCAGCCCTACACCAATCAACTCTGACTAAGCCCTGCTGAGTATAGCTGGGTTCAGAAATTGGGAAGGCACATTAACAGCAGATGGTGTGGGGACTTAGTGTGTGGGAAGTAGTATGAACTCCAACAAAGTCAAATTATAGTAAAGTAGCTATGAGGCATAACCAGCATCAGCTAAAAAGGGATCAGGCCAGAGAACTAGCCAGAGTGTCTGTAATTACCACCCCCCATTATGTACTGCAGGACCTAGGACACTATGTTCACATGTAAAATAGGTCTCGAAACAAATAAAATGATTCATCATCATCATCAGTATGTCTTCATTACCCTCAACTCCACTGTGCGTGAAATCAGATCTTTGCCCTCATGCCGTCCACTGTCTCCGGTACGTTATCTCTGGTCTTCGGATTCTTCTTGATGCCCTTCGTCAAATGGAAGATGCTAAAATTTATGATACAAGCGAAAATGATAGATAGCTCGAACAATGATATAGTCGTGAACTTTAAGAAATGAGATGCGACTGGAACACAATGTTGTGTCGATACTGTCTTTGGAATCTAACCGGGAAAAAGTTAGAGTAGCGGGCTTTGCGGCGCTTGTACCGCCCTACCCATTGTTTTAAGACAAGTAGGTGTAAGTTATCCCGTTGATGGTCACGGAAACCGCTATAGTTTTGGTCACATGATTGTTGGTGTAGTCGTGTTCTCAGACAACGGGACAGACTCTGAGGTTGTAAGTACGCGTCTCTCGCTCACTAAACAGACCTCACTGATAGCCTACGATGCAGCTATTCTCTGTCCGTCAGGTACGAGAATTTTAGTTGCTCTCTCACACAGGACAAACTCTGAGGTATGGGTTGCACCCACGGTTGCTGCTTCATCTGACTTTATGCTCACTGTAATATACGATCTAGTGCTTGACACATGCATCATGTATGAGGATCAGAGGAGTACGCTGACGATTTAGACTTCTTGGCATACCTTGAAAATGCCATGCAACAATTACGCGACTACTATCAAGCATCCCAATGTATACCATCTCAGTCTCCAATTCAGATGCCGTCAACAAAATCTAGCTTCACAGTACACTACAAGAACAAAAGCCGACAATTTTCTAGTGGGTCCGATGACTATTTTAAGCTTAGGCTCTAATGATTGTGACCCCCTCGCTTGGTAATCTGGTCAGCGGAGGATATCCTAGCGATCCCAAAATGATGAGGAGGAGGAAAGGTGGTGGGAGAGGATGGAGAGACAGGGGGAGGGAAGGGGCGAGGGGGCGGAATAGAGGGAGAAGGAACGGAACATAAAAAGGACCAGGAGGAAGAGCGCAGGACGAACTACGGGATAGGAAGGAACACATAAAGTGAAAGACACGAAGAGGTGGTGCGTGGACCCACGCACCACAGGAGGTCAAGACACCCCACGTACGCGAAGATTCGGGAGAACCGACCACGTAAAAGGCCTTGCCACAAGCCACAAACCTAACTTCCCGCAACAATACCAAGTATCCAATGTTCTGACCTAATTTATTCGCGACGTGACCGTGCCATATACCCGCCACACGAAATTCTGCGACGAGAGTTCTAATATACATCACGAATACCGATACGATACATTGACGACCAGCACTATTATTGGAGTAGAGTCAGTACTTTACACCCCCCTCTTAGCCCTGTATAGTGGCTTGCCGGCGGTATAAACAGAGATCATTAATTCATTCATTCATCCTAGCGATCCCGGGTCAGTAACCTCCAGTCACTACTCTTACCTTATATGTTATTGGTCTCCGCTATTGCCGTTGAACGTATTCACGGGAACAAGGACACTATTCCGTCTGCCAGTTTGCGCCCTGATACTATGCAAACCCTTATGTTTTTGAAGCATAAATTTGGATTAGCTCAAGACACTTGCAAATAACATGTTTCATAGTCTGACTTTGCCGTTTTTCATAAGATGGCAGTGCAGTATCATCAAAGGTTTGGAATTTTATTATGCGGCACAATTTACAGCTGTCGTAACCGTTTTTCTACCGTGTTCCTACGGCCGTGTCCATAAACGGACACTGCGCCCTCTAGGCCAGATCTGACACAAAAAATTGGGCATCCCTGATACCAATTCCCTTACAATGGTCTCAATTACGTCCTCACCTGCACCCTAACTTACATGTATTAAGTATCAAGTCCAGCATTTTCCCCTATGCAACACCCTTGGCAACACCTCGCAAGCCATCCCTGATCGCACTTCTTTCCGCAAGCAAGGCCACAATCTGCCACCGCTGATCCCTGACCTCACGGTCCTTCAGCAGGGCAATGTCATCATAGCTATCATCTATGACATCCGTTTCCCCTAGGGCGAGACGCATTGCTGTGGCAGACTTGTTTGGAAGGTCAGCAGGCGCAATAGTCAGCAAGGTCTGGAAGGCAGATGTTGAGAGGACGGCGGGAGGCCTATGCATATGATTGGATGATGTAGACGGTGAAATGGAGGATATAGCATGTGAGCTTGATGTCAGTGTAAGCGCATGGGTTATAAGTTGCTTGAGCTTGGCCTGGGCGGAGGTTCAGCAAGAGACGAAGAAATACTGTTATAGTCGAACGAACCTCGCACGCAAGGTTCATGAGTGATGGCACATTCCGAGCGGGAGCACTCAAATTGTTTTGGGCAGAAATGAGGTTCATGCGGTCCGATATATGGGTCAATGTAGGAGCTCGACTAATAGAAAACAGGTGCACAGGTAGGCGACTTCCCGGCGGATCTAGCAAGACGTGAGTGTTGCTCGCCACAACTCATTGGTACACTCACCGCCTCTTTCGGACAAGAGAACTACGCCACGTTCGCTGGAAATTTCATCCGTCTGTATGTTCGTGCTTGGTGGCTCAGCTATTTCAAGAGCGCGTATTCTTTCGCGCTCGCGCTTGCCAGTGCCCAATGTCCATCGTTTCAGACGTGTGGAGCGAAGTGCGTGATTGTAGTCGTCAGTACGTCTACGCTTGAGAGGTGGCTGCTTGTGGACAGGAGCAGACACGGGTATTGGTGGAGGTGGATGACGATGTATTGTGCAGTCGAAGAGAGAGATAATGAGGGCATTGTGCAACTGGACAAGTGAGGGAACTGCAAGGTACTGACGGACGGCCTTCTCGAACTCTTCGCGGGATGTCTGGCCAGTCACGAAGGACTTGATAGCGGCAAAATATTGCGGAGCATTGGCCCCAAGCTGCTCTGTCAACGAGGCCTTGATCTTCAACGTTGACGGCAATGACATGGGGTAGTTTACAACTATTTATGTCGTGTGTAGTATACATGATGGTAGCTATACTAGATAGTCCTAAAAGAAACCTGTCATCCATTCATATAAATGAGCAGCATTCGGAGGAGTCTGGACATCCTCTCCAGACTCTTGATTTTCGGTGGAGGCCATCGTCTCTGTCGAGTTTTTGTTGCTCCATACCACCCGCCCCTGCCCGTCGGTAACGAAGGGCGGTTCTAGTGCAGGCTCTGGATGCGATGTTACAGCAGAATGTGTCGTTTCAAAAGCAGGCACGCCTTGGGTTACAACAGAAGTCTCAGGTTCTTCGAAAGTCGACGCTACAGACGTCGATTCATGAGATGCCTCAATTTCTTCATCCATCGTTTCAAAACCCTCAAGTCTCTCCCTTTCTCTCTCGACCACGGTGTTAAACCTCCGGCTGGAAGAAGAACGAGCCTCCTCGTCGGGTTGGGTAACACCCTCCAAAGGAGGTGGGTTCCTTGGGGAATTGTAACTGTAATAACGGTCTAGCTCATCATCATTACCTTCGTCACCTTCACCGTCGCTAGAGTTGGATACACTGTGCAATGTAGGCATATCGTCATCATCATCATCTTGAGAAGCACCTCCTGCATCGATAGGTTCCAATGGTAGCGGGGGTGGTTCTTGTTGAGGAATACTGACAGGTTCGAGAGGCGGAACCGGAGGTTCAGTATCGTGCCTGCTGGCAACATGCCGGGATCCCAGCATTTCATCCCCCTATGATGAATGTTGAAAATATTTCAGTATGTGGACCCAACAGACATACCGGTTCCGGAGGCTGTACAGTGTCTGTATCTGCGTTTGCAACAGCATCCGCAACAAGTTCATTCCATATCCAACCATTGTCAACTTCATCTCCTTCAACACTTTCGAGATCCCAATTGGGTGGAGTCATGGTCTCCGAAACTATGTCCGCTCGAATTCCATCTCCGTGGTTATCGCCACCCGTGAATCTTGCGCGCGCTGTATATAAAGCAGAAATAAGTTCCCTTCTCAAGTCGGAATTGCCTTCGAGTAAGAATCGCCTGCGAGACCGAGCTCCCTCGGAACTTCTCCTTGCACCCGTGCCATTCCCATCCACAGGCGACTCCATAACATGCGATAACATGCGATCGAGTATATTCATGGCGAAGCTTCTAGCCGGATCGGCCTCTTCCCCAAGAACTGGGTCCAGACCATCTGATATGAAATTGAATAGGGGATAGTTACGGTTGCTATTACGGTAATGCCAATTCTAAACCATATCAGCATGCAAGGCGATATGTACAGGTTGCCACTCACCCTCAGGGAAATCTTGGCTCCGTATGGGAGGGTATGGGTGGTCCCGTCATCGTTGAGGTGTTGATAGAAGCAATCCGTTCCATAAGGACACATCGGCTTTTTAGGATTTTTGGCTTTGGAGGCCATAAAGTGCCTGAACGACTCAGCAAAAAGGCACACATAAAACGGAATAGTGTACGTACTTGCAGGGAATCCGCGCCATGCTTTCCTTGTAGTTCTGAAATATCCGCTCTTTCTCCGGGCCATCCTTCACGAAGTGTGAAGAAGGTATGATATACCGGCCTTGAGAACGACACATGGGACATTTCTTAATGTTGGAGATATAGGAATCTTTGCCTGGGGTACGGCGCCACTTACGTATACACTTGTCAACAGTCAGCCGATATTATCGAACTCCAAAATGGCAGAGATCACAAACGTCGATGCAGAAGACGTGGTTGCAACCGTCTATACAATCAGACCATTAGATGAGTTGATAGTCGGGGCCGGAACATACACAAAAGACCATAGAGCGAGGGCCTCTCCAAACATATGCTGCAACAATCGTCATCTTCATCTTCCGCCTTGGCGTCTACTGCACCCTTCTCATGGACAAACCAGCATTGATCTCCCCTCTTGCAATAACCTGGGGAGAAAAGTAAGTAAGACAGCGAAACAATATATATGTTATCTATACTCGTGATGCTCACCTTGAGCAAAGTATTTACATCGCTTCGCCTGATCGTGGGGAGTGAGAAGAGGAGCCCGGGAGGGGTCGGTAGCGGGCTCGATTGAGTGAAGGAACTTGCAGGAGTTGGCGTTGAAGCAGCCTCTTTCTGTGGTGTAGTACTTGCAAATGCCTCGAGCCTTGGATGTTATAGGTCGATGGCTGTCGGTCATGGTCCAAGACAAGCGTTGCCGCTGACGCCGTGTCAAATTCAGACAGGGCTGATCGACACGTGACAAATTTCTTTTTTGAGTGTTGAGATAACGTGATGTGATACTCCAAAGTGACCACGTGATCGCAACATTATCGCGCAAGTCGAGACCTTCAGCCGCTTGTCTAGCCATGAATGGCAATGAGTTCGTGGAAACATCAGACGACGAGGAGGTTGAGCTCAACTTGGTGGAGCGCATACATGTCAACAGTATCCGCGCGAATGAAACTATATCCTGTAGTCAATCACCCAGGAAACGCAGAAAGGTACGGTGCAAATCGTCATCTTTGGTGATCACCTTTCTCTGATTCTGCCTAAAGTTCTATCATGAATTCAATCCAGATACATCGCCTGTCCATGCGTCCTCCTTAACCTGGCCTCCTACTTCGTCGTCCCCTGCCACAAGTCCAAAGTCGAGCTCTCTATTGCAGACGCCTCCACATTCACATAGGTTATCTCCTTCGGCTTCTGTCATATGGCCTAATGATGCTGGGGGATTGTCTCGGGACGTTTTTCAACCTGAGTCTGATCTCGGTTTGAGTAACGACGAGTCCGATGACGAGTTACCTCCCGTATTGTCGAGCCCTTCGTTTGTTTCTCCTTCCAAAGGAGTAGAACCCCCGGATACACGCATATCCTCTATTGGTCTGAACAATTCTAACTTGGGTCCGGCATTCGACGCATTCCCGGTCCAATCGTCAAGTCCACTTGAAATGACCAATACCGATGATGCAGAGCTTTCAAATATCTACGAGAGGTCACTTTCATCTACCCCAGCTACATCTTCTCCGAGAGCTCAAATACGATCACTGTCTCCCGATCCAATGTCATTATTCGACGTGTCTCCTTCACAACCTACTGGTTCTGTAGACCTCGCTCGGGAAGGGACATCGATGAAGGACCAAAGACCGGAAGGCCTTGTTCCTGAAAGTGATGATTCGCTTCATATTGATAGCCAATCTGTCTTGCAGGCGACGCCTCCACTCGACAAGGAGGTTTCCTCCCCCCGCCAGTATATGTCACTTTCGACACCACTACCTCCACGGCATCCTCCTCAGAGTCTACCTCGTGATTCCCCCGTGATCTTACCTGACCATGTTCTGCGGGCACCAAATATACAAGATGATGAACCCAACCACTCGCATGCCGTGTTCATACCAAGTATTTCACGATACCCTTTGCGTAAACGTGCTCCTGCTCAGCTCAAGCCGTATACCGTTGAAAAGTACCACTACAAACAAGCTCTCAGCGCCAACCCTGATGCCATCGTCAATATCCGTGATGTGGGCCAAATGAACCATGACCACACAGATGACCGTTTTGACCAGTCTCAGGCTCCCTGGCAACCTCTCGAAGAGACTCAGCATGATAGTGATAATGAGCAACGGCGTCTGCCAACGAAAGTTAGTCATCGTGAAGACTCACGCAGTATCAACCCACCCCGACGTACATTAGAAGAACGACCGCCGCAATATTCTGAGCTCCTTCAGGACCTGTCTTCTTCGGACGAAGAATCCAAGAGCATGCAGAAGTTCTCTAAAGAGGCTAAGCGCTTAGAACGTCAGCGACGAAAGGCCAAATTGGAGGAAGAAAGGCAGGCCAGATTAGCACGGGGAGAAAGTGAAGGTGCAAAAGCGCACACAAGACCTCAGGCATTTCCTGTCAAGCGGGCTCCCAGATCCACATCAATATCTCGCACCTTATCGGTCTCGTCGGTGAGTTGCCCAGCCTACCTGATTTAAGCACCATCTGAATCTGCGGTATAGAATGATCTACAACCTTCGCCGTCACGTTCTCTAACGTACTCAGACGCCTCGCGGTCACAGTCTATGGTCGTGTCCATGTCCCCGATGCTAGCCAAATCTACTCAAATATCTTCTCCGACTTCTACTCCCCACTCTCGCTCTCCTTCGCCACATATTGATCAAAACGAAGCAGACGACTTTGAACAACCTGACATTCGAGGTTCTGTCGACTTGTCTGGATCTGAAAGACAATCAGATCATGGTTCTGATGTTGACGACGAGGACATTCCGCTCAAGAAAGTGAAGATGTCTAGAGGCGCCAAGACCCTCTTGCGTATGTATCCGTACTCCATGATCGAGCAATTTGCTGTTGTTTCTTCGGAAGCATCCAAACTCCAATCCAACGTCAAACAACATACAAAGGATTTGTCGGAAAGTGAGCATGAAGGAACAGCTGTCCTTCCCGGCAGGTCGAGAAGCGGATGGGCCAGTCACTCCTGGAGAAAGGAAATCAAAGGCGATACTGAAAGTTCTGACGACCAGCATGATTCCGATCAGGACTCTCCATCGGATGATGAATCGGTACAGAGACAATCTGGATTCAGGATGAGAATTAGCCGACAAGAAGCCCGTGATGTTGTGGACCTCACAGGAAATACAGAGGAGGACGAGGAGGACGACGAGGACGAGGAGGACGAAGAGGACGAGGAGGACGAAGAGGACGAGGAGGACGAAGAGGACGAGGAGGACGAAGAGGACGAGGAGGACGAAGAGGACGAGGAGGACGAAGAGGACGAGGAGGACGAAGAGGACGAGGAGGACGAAGAGGACGAGGAGGACGAAGAGGACGAGGAAGATGATAGCGATAGAGTGGATGACTTAGAGATTCAAGCCTATCTAGCTGGTGATGGTGAACCAAAGAGGGAACAGACTTCTTCAGGTGGTCCTTTACGAGAGGAAAGTCTGATTGACTGGATGTTGACAAGGACACGAACGATTGGTGGACCCGGTCGACCTAGGACGGGAAAACGGCGGGTTCACAACCCAACGCGCGCTGAATCATCAAAGTACAGAATAGACGTAACAATACAAGGAGGCCGACGAGAACGACAGACGCGGTTGAATTTCGGTGATCATATTAGGAAAAAACCTACGAGCCACAAGTCGCGGAAGAGAAGTGATGGGCCTGCTTCTTGGAGAGCTCGATCTGGCTCTGTTGATGTCCAGGCCAATGGCGGAGGCAGTGGTTTGGCGCCAGTGACAGAGTTCGGAGCGCCTCCCAAAAAGGACAGGAAACAGAAGGAGCGCGAACGGCGAGCTCGTGCCAAAGGGAACGGACTCCACATCTTCACGTCTGACAGCACACATTTAGTCAGTGGTCGATCGAAAAGGGTCTTGATGAATGTGAATATAGAGGAGGACGACGGCTTTTCGCAAGCTATCGCTCCCCTTCCTGAAAATGAGGCCAAACCGCTTCGGTCAACTCGCATTGTGAATACCCACTACCAAGAACCAGTCTCGGAACCAGGACCGTCATCTGATTTCCAGCCCAATGAAGAGATGAGACCGCAAGCTCGACTGCTTCGTCTTGATTGTGGAATCGAAGTCCTACAATCTGGACTGACCTTCAGTGTTAATTCATACATTCGCAAAGGCTGGCTTCATGAGTTGACCAGCGTCATTCGTGGTGAACAGCCTCCCCCTTTGCCTGCTAAGATTGTTTTTCATGGTATCGAGCTTGGTCCGGACTCCAGCGTCGACAACTTTATCCAATCCTTGAAGCAAGTTTTGGATGAGCTTTTTGTTATCGTAACGAAACTTCCTGAGACCCCAGATGCTGGGGAGCAACAAGAATGGCGAGTAGTTCAGCGTGCGGCCAATCAATCATTGTCGTGGCTTCTTGCTTCAGCAATAGATCCTGAGATTGAACTCTTAAGGACTACAGTACAAGAACAAGTCTCAATGTTCGTGTCCCGCATACGTGACCAACCCGTTCATCCATTGTCGCTGGACACTTTCACGTTAGCCATCTGCTGGTTCGCTGTAGAAATTTCCGCCCGTCTCGATCTTCCAACCAAATTCCCAACATCAAGTACGATTTTAGGACAGTCCGTTCCTCTGTTGATGGACACTCTTTGGGTCCACGGAGTTGAATCCGTTATGACCTCTTTCAAGGAAGGTGTCTTCCCAGATGGCTCGATTCTGGACGAATACGTCGCGGAGCTGTGGGTTTCTCTGTTTCATCTTCTTGATAGTTGGAATAATCCAGACGACTCGTCCAAGGAGCCAGTTCATCCCTTCTCGTTGTTATTGCAGGAAACTTTGAAATCAACACCTAGGCTGTTGAATAACCCACTCAAGGCCAGCGAATGGGTATGGCAGTCAGTTTTCGGCCTATGTGCACTTACCCAATTCTCTGTTCATGGCATGACGACTAGTGTCTCACGTCTTCCTGCGTCTTGGGAACTTATTATATATGCCCTGAAACAGGTTCGTCTTACTGTCGATGCTGCTGCAGATGGTGCCTTGTCCCAACAAAGTCTATATAAACGCGACTTCTATGCCAAGTGGATCACAGAGCGTTGTTTCCTCCTGAGAAATCGCTGGCATTGGAAACTTGATGACGTCTCGAATGTCCTCGACTGCCTCAGTAAAGTCTTTCAAACCCGCAATTTCGCTGGTCTCCATCATGAGCTTCGAAACCCCGATTATCCTTTCTTCCTAATTCACAACGACTGGAGCGTCTTCGAGAAACTCGATCCAGGAGACACTGCTTTCATTGTCTTTCTCAAGCTCCTTTTTCAGGCTGTTGGTTGTAACGAGACCACCGTCACGTGTCCTCCATCTCCCAAGGCCAAAAAGATGCTGTCGATGGCAATACCTGTTTCTAAACCTCCGTTTTCTAAGAGGATACCGACAACAGTACATGACCTTTCTATGTTGCACAACAGGCTCAGCGCTGTGGCCGTGGCCATTTATCTTGACCCCTCAAGTCACGTACAGCGCATGAAGGTCGCTCGAAGTTATATCGACTTTTCCAACGCGGATGAGACCGCTCGATGCGGGGCAATTCGAGGCATGATCTACCTCGCGATCACTTTGAAGAAGGCTAGGTTGTCGATTGACAGCATCAGTCACTGGACGTCAGAAATAGCCACTATCTTGGCGAACGAACACAAGGCGTTAGGAGAGAAGCCCGCAGCAGAAACGAGAGCAGGCCACGAACCGTACATATCCGTCGAGTTACTCGTTGGAGCCGTTCGACAAATTTTAGAGGCATTCCAAGTTGATTCGGATTATCCTGAATTTGCGCTGCTCGGTGAGCTGCTATTTCATCTTGCATGACTATAACCTAATGCTACAGTTGAATAGAGGCTCTTGATCCAATTATAAAAGCTCCTAATCTTTCCGAACATCCTACGGCGGCTGAACAGATCCGACAGATGCTACAAGTATTTATCGATGCTCGTAAGAAAGCTCTACCTCGTTCTGGGCTCCCACCCAGAAAACTCACCACAGGGGAATCGCAAGAAAGTCAGGACGATTATCCAACGATGGATATAGATTATGATGATCCGGAACTCTTGGCTGCACTTGACGCCTATGATTTTGAAGTCCCAATGAAAGAAGTCAGTGAATTCACGAAAAAAGAAGAGAAACTGAATACTGTAAGTCTTCAACCACATTCGAGTACCCGGTTTTGTTCATTTTTCCCCAAGTATATGATATCATATCTGTCTTGGTGGGTTTGGCGTAACCTCAACAAAAAAGTCACAAATCCCGGTTCATTTATCAAAGGCAACTACATTCAGATTGAAGTTTGGTTGGAATGTTGGCTTGGCTGTGCTGATGTGACAGTACACGCAGGGCGTAATACAAAGGTAGGTTGCCTCTGCCTCAAGCGAAGGAGGTGTCATGCTGAACCTAATCTCAGTCGTGGAAGATGTACTTGGATATGAGAAAAAATTGGAAGGAACTCTCGGAATCCGCGCGAAAACGTCTAGATTTCACGTTTATGAAGGGATTGTTAAAGATCGATCCAATGACCTATTGGGTCGGTCACCCATTCCTTTGCCAAAGACTTTACTCATTCTAGCCCTCTCAGGACTACGAAAACATGTATCTAGAAGCATTGTTGACAGCGCTCGTCTCAACAGACCCGATGAACGAACGTGACTTCATCCGCCTGGTCTTGGACAGTGATGGAGGCCAGCATCCACTTCTGGTTGGTTTATCGATGGAAGAGTTGGTGGATCATCCTGATGGCCAGGAACCGACTTACATCTTACGAAGTAGGACCTGTACCCAAGCGACTTCTAGCATTTCAAGCTGATCATCCCACAGGTATAATAAAGAACCTCGCAGACTGCCTTGCAAATATGACTACATCTCTAGACGAGCGTGAGACATTGATTGGGCTATGTATAAAAATTTATCAGGCGATGAAGCGTAACAGTTCGGTAGGGACACGTTCTTTTTTGATGGCATGCAAACTCACATTGCATAAAGGAGCTTACAGAGGGTTCTCCTGAAAGGCAAAGATATAATACTTGGTGCAAAGAGATAGTAGAATCAGTTCAGGAACATCGAGAATTGCGCCATGAACGGCTAACACCCTGGAGAAATTGGCAACGAGAGCTGAACTGAATCTAGGTATAGTGATCTCTAGTCGACGCCACATATTTTTTGTATTGGTCGAGGTCCTGATTTGCTGGGGCGGACGGAACCACTGTTCATTGAAAATTCATAGCTGGCGAAGTGTCTAATGACTTGAGTCAGCCTAACTTGATACACCGAAGATTGCACACCTCAGGTTGACCCATGGTCCTCTACTGCTACCTCGGCAGGATCTTCAGGATTGAGCTGAGCGCCAATTGTCATGAATCTGTAGAGAGTGGATGTAAGGTTATGCAATCAATGTGATTTGGATGTCCGTTTACTTCGCTGCGTCGAGTCCAGCAAAGGTCCTCATTGCATGGAGGTCAACTTGAAGCTGTTCACAGAGATCGGCTGTTCGTCCTATAGCACAGGACATCCTTCCAAGACTTGCAGCAAGTTGTACATAGAGACGCTCCTTTGCTTGTGTGGCATTCGTCGGTGCCGAAATCATGACACTTGGATATACGGTAGATATACGACGCACGCGTCGACGTTCTTACTAATTGCAGGCGATATAATTTCCACGGACATGCACGATCGCGGGCCGAATCGCATCCGCATTGGGGGCTCGGAGCACTACATCAGCTCGAGTCCCCCCTCCGAAAGGACACTCAGCCAACTCGTTCATTCCTTCGTTCTATTATCGCTCTTTTGATAACTATACGGAATCGCGTTCCGAAAATTGGGTGACTTCGGTTTCTGCTTGCCTTTGATCTTTGCCTGACTTCGGTGATCTCCGAAAATCACGCCTTTTTGTGATGTGTACCTGAGGCAAACTGCGGTAGCGCGGCACGGTGCCCGCTACGGGCGAAGTAAACACTAGATCGTTACGATACGGGCAATATTCATTACTTCATTCCATATTTGTCCTCCAAATGATATTTGATCGCAGGTAGTCGACTGTGTCTTAACGGAGGCAAAAGAAATTCTCGTTCTGTCGGTTTTTCTCTTGTATTTTTTTTGTGGTTTTGTACTCAGTATTGAAAGAGCTTTCGTAACGGGGCTGTTGAGAGACGTATGATACAGTTTGACATGCTCGTGGAACAGTGCAAACCAATCATGTACCAACATTACACTCCCATCATCGCAGACGTAATATTTAACGTGACAGGGTATAGATCGAACAGAAACCAGCACACGGAAATCAGTGGTGTAATGAACACTTTGACGGGTAATCACGAGAATTTCATTCTGGAAGATAATCATTGTAGCAGCAAGGAAAAATATATAAGGGTGTAGACAATAGATGACAAAGATGTGGAAAACATGTCACTTGCAATAAATGTCTCAGGTTAATGATGTCAAGGATGATACTTACATAGTTTCATGTGATTGATTCTGAATTGCATCGCGGTGAGGTACAACGAAAACTCACTACTGTTGTAGTGGGCATTACTTTTCAATGTTTTGCATTGACATGTTAATTTCAATAGTGCTTACTGTATACAATGTAGCTAGCTCTGGAACATTGGGCAACAGGTAACATGATACTTGAGAAATCGGTCTCTAAGAAACTACCATGACCATGTGCTCAAGGACCACCTGACAAGCCAAACATCAGCAGGATAGGTGCTGATCAAGCAAGGCTAAAGTGCATAAGTGTATTTTACTGGATATATATCTTTGTATCAATTCATTGGTACTGAGGATTCTGATTATGGCAATGATATGACCACACTGCTAGATCATAATCAGATTCCACCCAAGGGGGTCATGTATGTAATCTGTCACATTGGTTGGGGTAGGCAGGTCAAGGCCTTGACTCATGAATTTTTTTTGGAAGGTGATGGCACCTATCCCACAATGGAAATTGTTTGCCAAGAGTGTGCTGTACAATGTTGATTTTCAGGATCAATCTTTCTTCCACAGTCACAGCAATAGTAGTAAGTACTCCATTCATGCTGATAGAGTGGATTTGATCATGAAGGGCCAAGAATGTGTACTGGATGAAAGTGGAAGACAAAAGACTTGATGTTTTTGTTGGCAGAGTGCATGTGGGGGCCTGGTAGTTTCTAAGATTGAAAGAAGTGGAGTAACCCAGTGTAAATGTAAGCCCTGTGAAACTACAAGAGTCATGGGATGCCACATCCTCCCACATATGCCCAAGTGCTCTGTCAGGTTCCACTGATCTCAGGGGCTCAAATCCACTGGGCAAGTCCTTACTAGGCAGACATGACATCCTACACATATAATCAATGCTCTGGCAAGCTCTGTACAGAAGAAACTGATGAGGCAAGGCCTGGGAAGTGAGCTGAGTAAGTTTGGGGAACTCTGGGGGTGTAAGGGCAACCTCTGGGAGTGGCGGCTAAATCACACAGCTAGCAGAGGGGAATCCAAAGTATATTAGGAATGGTAATCAATGATACAATTGGTAACTAATCACTGAGCAGAGGGGAATCCAAAGAGAACAAGTCTAAGGGTCCCAGCTGCTTGGTGTGGCACATCAACAGGTGGCAGAGGTGTGAGAACAACTGTACAGATGACTGGAGCTAACCCTAACCTCAGGAAAGTGCTCAACAAGGAAGTACAGTAAGTTCTGGGGGTTTTCCTGAAAAGGAGAATGACCCTCAGAAATATTTGGGGATCTGGAGAGCACCCTGGAGGTGTCAAACAAGCCTTGGGGAAAGGCAGTGGGTCAAGGAGAGTTGGTGTAGGTCAGGTGTGGAGGTCAGAAATGGAAGTCCCCTGACATCACCCCCCCTTTAGCATGTGGCATCTCAATGTGTGGGGTAGAAGAAGTCCCAGATTGCCTGGTCCACTGGTGAGATGGGATAGATTCCCTGGATGGCTTGGGGTGCATCTGAGTTGGAACTCCATAACAAGTCCCAGTGCATGCACATTCTCCCAGGGTTCCCAGGAGATGTCCTCAATTCCATAGCCCTTCCACTTCACCTTGTATTGTAGCTGCCACCAGAATATGGACTATCTAAGATCTCCTCCACCTCATACTCCTCATTGTCATTGACCATCACTAAAGGTGGCAGGGGTGCCAGGCATTGCCCTGGAATAGGGTCTGCTGGGGCCAGGGTTAGCTTGACCATGTTGAACACCAGATGAAGCTGGCACATCCCTGTGGGCAGCTGGAACCGGTAGGCCAGGGGTCCCACCTGCCATTCTACTGTGAAGGGTCTCAATTGACAGTGTGAGAGCTTTTTTGATGGCCAGGTGGTTGTAATATTGGATGTGTCCAGGTAAACTTGATCTCCAGGCTGGTACTTGGGCACTGGAGTCCTTCTGCAGTTGTAGTATCATGCCATGTTGTCCTTTGCCTTTGCCAGAGCCGCCCAGGCTTCCTCCTGTGTGATCTCTATCTGGTCCACAAACTCATTCACAGCTTCATTCTCTGAAGGTTGGGCCCAGGGTTTGAAGCCCATGTGCAGGTGATGTCTAGTGTCCAGGAAGAAGGGCAAAACTTGAGTGGCTGCATGAATGTGGTTGTTGTATGGGAACTCAGCATTGGGGAGGAGTTTGTCTCAGTCATTCTGTGATGTGCTCCTATGCCACTTGATCACTCACAATCAGATAGAGTAGCTGGCAGTAGGAAGGTAGTGTGTGAGGACAAGTTGGTAAATGTCCTGGAAAGCTAGAGCACAGAAAGGGTGTGAAGTTGAAAATGGTCACTAGAGTGTGCCACCTGTTGGTAGCATGGATTTGCTAGAATGTGAAGAGGGGTAACCCAACAAAACAATAAGAGAAGGTTGCTACAAGTGGGCAGATAGGGAAGTTGCCAAGGTAATGGGACAAGTCACTAAGAGGATAGAGAGGAAGTCACTAGGGTTTACTAGAGGGTTTAAACTAGTTGCTAGCCATAGATGCTAACATTGCAAAAAGATGAGGACAACACCTGTAGATGGTGTATACTAATATCAAATGCTAGGTTGTCAAGGCTTGTTGTCAAGCTGTTAACAATGACAAGGAAGAGAGACAAGGGCAAAGTCTGAAGTCTGAGAGTTTAAGGAAACTTCAAAGCTGTACTGTGGGGGGGTACATATTCTCTGTTTTGGCTAGGTATGTACAAGGGGTATTTATACAATTTGTAAGTGTAGTAGTCAGCAATAAAAGTAGTCACCACTAGCAATGATGTCTGTCAGTGAGTGCATGCTAGGTGTCAGTATGGTTTCCAAGGATATGTACATGATGTCAAAACTGCATAATATCTATCAAATATAAAAGAAATCATACCCCACATCAACATCTGAAGTGTAGATGCCATTCAGGTATATTAGTTAAGTGAGACAAGAAAAATGGAAATTAAAGTCACATGTCTTTGAGTGTTCAATTCTTGAAAGGCAAAAGTCCCTTTGTCACTATGTGATGATGCTAGCAACCATCAGTAAGAAAGGTCTTGACCAAGTGCTTCTAGGTCTCAGGCCTAGGCTTTCACATGATGGGGCTGTGTCAGAGTCAGGTGCTGCATCAGATAAGATAACCTGAGATGGTGGTAATTGGTGCTCAGTGACAAGTGGGTCTTATCATCCTCCCCTAGGCTGAAATTTTGACTGTCCTCAGTCAACCAAAGTCATGTGATTGCTAGGTTGGCCTGTGTGCAGACTGAAGAAACTATAAAATGCCTGGAAATTAGTTGGACTTCATTGTATTTCCCTTCATCACCTGTCCATCTCATTCTTGATCTTATCATCATGTCTTCAGATCTTGCTGCTCAACTCAAGAAGCATGCCATGGCCC
Organism: Termitomyces sp. DKA64; assembly: GCA_017657295.1. Classification (NCBI taxonomy): domain Eukaryota; kingdom Fungi; phylum Basidiomycota; class Agaricomycetes; order Agaricales; family Lyophyllaceae; genus Termitomyces; species Termitomyces sp. DKA64. Next base: position 17,132 of record JAGGAV010015751.1, read on the forward strand.
AGGCCTTTCTCAAGCACATTGATCAACTTCTTTCCATGGCATGTGCCTCACTAGTGACCAACCCAAGGCTGGTGGGCATGACCATCTTTAAGACATGGCTGCACTAGTTTGAGACTGCAGGGAGTGGTGTGGAGTGTGCCAAGCTGGTGACTGTTGACAAGGAGTGTTGCCAGCTCTACAAGCAGTATAAGGGAGAGGACTGGGTAAGGGAGTTCAACCAACACTTTGTAAGTCTTTTTTTCTTCTTTCATAGTGACATCATTAATGCTTTTGCTAGGCCCCTGCCCTGGTGTTGCTGGAGTTCTTGTTAGAGGATCTGGAGGCTGAAATGGCAGTGAGTGGTGGCAATGTCACTGGAACTAGCAACATTGCTAAGGTAACCCTTCAGTTGTTTGAGAACTTGAGCCCTAATGACCAGTTTTTCTTCCAGCATCCTCCCCATGATCTGGCCATAGCAACTGGGGCTGGGCATAGTGGGGATCATGGGGAAGGCAGTGCAGGCCATGGGGACATTGCCCTCCACTCCCAATTATATGGTTGGCAGCATTGTTAAGGAGCCAGCAATGTCACCTAGATGATTCAGAGCTCCAAAGGGAAAGGGAAAGGCAAGGGAGGAAGGTGACAATAATGATCTCTGTCAGGTTCTGCTGACCTGAGGGCTCAGCTACACTGGGCAAGTCCCTTACTAGACAAAAACAACATCTATACTCATGATCCCTGGCTCTGGTGAGCTCTAGAAGAGTGAAACAGGGGTGGGTGAAGGTGGTAATGGTGGTCTGAGAGGGTCTGGGGTGCTTCAGTAGGCTATATGGAGGAGTGGGAGTAATGGGCAAGTAGGGAACAAGTATGGTACAGAGCTCTAGAGATGAGTTATCAAGGGCTTGGTAAGCTTGGGGGTTGGATTCCAAGTCAAAGGTGGAGGGTTTTGGGAATTCTCTGAGTGTTGAAATAGAGTTGAGATAAGGAAGATGAATGTAACTGGGGAGTCAAGATGAGGCAAGAGACTGAAGAAAGTGAGATGAGATGAGACTTAGGAAACAGACAAGAGACTGGAGATAAAAATGGAAACTGATAAGATCAGACTCATAAGATTTGAGAAAGATGAGATCAGAACAATAAGATTCAATGAGATGATATGGAACAAGAAGACAGAGACATGAGAGATGTAACAGACATGAGAACATAGGTAATATCAAGACTACTTTAATTATTACTACACTATAGCTTAAGTACCTATAGGGGGAACTTCTCTGGGACTGCAGGTCTGAGGTCAGATTATGTGGGTGGGTCTTGGGTATGGTTGATCAGGGCATCCCAAGACTGGCTAGCCAGATGTCAGTAGTGTCTTGATGCATAACCATGATGTGCACCAAGAGAGGGTGAAAGGACTTTGAAGTTGCCCAGACACTGAGGGAGGACCTGGGAGATCACAGAGAGTGTTGGGGAAGCATTGGGAATCTCTAGAGAAACATTGGGGGTTGCTGGAGTGGGCATCAAGGGTAAGGGACTGTCATAGAGGTTAAGGGAAGATGGGGGTGTGCTCTGGGCTTGCTGAGCTTGGCCAGGGTAGGCCTGGAGATGGGGTGGGGTCTAGGGACAGGTTGTGACATCACCCCCCCTTCAGCATCAAGACCCTTCAAGGTGCAGGGAAATCTCTGAGGGTCAGTGGTGGCATGGGAATCAAAGTTGAAGCATAACAATTTCTTCAACTAGAAGCTCCCCAGAAAAAATAAAAGGGGACCAAAATATGTCCAGCCTACCATTGTTACCTTCCCATGGCTTCATCCACTACACCTAATTCATCTTCATCATCCCCAACCCCCCCTCCATCTGACAAGAATGCTGTTGATGTCTGGGCAGATCATGAGGAGCATCAGGCTGAGTACAATGGGTGGCAGGATTAGCATTGGGTAGACACCATGTACTGTCATTGTAAGTGTTCTGGTCCTGGAGATGAGGCCTACTGATCTTCACATAGAGTTGTCCCTCATGGTGGCTGAGCCTTCTGGAGGCCCCTCTCTTCCTGGGGGTTCAGAACCACCCACTTGGCCAATTCCCACTGACCCAGCAAGTTGACCCCTCAGGCCAGTGCTAGGGCTGGGAAAGGTACAGGTTGTCCTGGAGGCCTAGCAAGTGAGGCAGGGGGACATTATGGTGGAGAGGTTTGGAGAGGCAGTGGGGTGGATCTGAGGGCCCCCCACCTTAGCATGGTGTCAGGTGGAAGCCCCAGTAAGTTGTTACCCTTATGGTTGTCTATATGCTCTTGGCTTACCAGGGCCCAGTGTATAACTTGTGCTCATTGTGGGGAGGCATGCAAATTCAAAGAGCCAGTAGCTGAGTCCTGTCATGACTCTTCCATGTGTCTGCCATGTCACATGAGGCACAAGAAGTGCTTGGTTTCCTGGGAGTGGTGGGTGGTGAGTATTGCTATGGAGCAGGGGTGGGACCAGGAATGGGTCTTGGAGTGGCTGACAGAGGAGCACAGGGGTTGGGTGTCCAGAGGTGCATTGCAGGTCACACACCCTGGGGCAGAGGGTGGGGAGGGGGAGCAGTGACCCTGTGAGAAGGTAGGGCTGCCATGAGGTAGCCATAGGGAGGGGGCCCCATTGTCTAGGAACAAGGGGAAATGCAGGGCATCCCTCCCCACTGGAGGCCAGGCCAAGTAAGAGGCCCCAGGGAGAGATGGCAATGACTGGCTCCCCCAGATCCCACATGTACTCACCAGCATCAGGGGCATTAGTGGTATGTCCTCAGGGGAGCTCTGACCTGGTGTTGGGGCCCAGTGCTGAGGTGCTGCAATGGTGGGTGGCCAAGTTGGAGGGGCAGCTGGCAACACAGGGAGAGGAGCTCTGGGGGGCCTAGGAGGAGAGTGAGGCAGCCAGGTGGGATTGCAAAATGGCATGGTGGGTTCAGGAGGTGGCACAGCATGACCATGAGGCTGCAGTGAGGGAGGTTAGTACAAGGGCCCTGGGGGTGCAGGGGCTTTGGGAGCAGTTGGGGTAGCTGGAGACACAGGCTGCAAGGTTAGTGGAGTGGCAGGGGGTTGTGGAAGTGTGGGGGCATTGGGCAGATGTGGAGGCAGGGAGGAGATGGGAGGAGTGGCTGGTGAACAAGGCCACATTGGGGCAGGGTGGCATTATGCATAAGTCCCATTCTTCTCTGTCTTAATCCTGCTGACATTCCTCTCTAGACTGGGTCTGGGAACACCAGATTTTGTTGGACAGGGCTTCCACTGCTCTCATGTCAATTCAGAATGAGTTGGGGCAGATGCCCCAGGATCTTCCTCCAGAGTTGAGGCAGGGGGTGGACTATATGGGGAGGCTACTAGTGGGGCACTGGCAGAGGAACTCTGTAGAGCCTGGGCCATGGTGGGAGGTGGTGGTGGATGTGGGGGAGGTTCTTCCAAGTCATGCAGAGAACCTGGCAGCAGTGGCAGCACAAATGGAGGCTGATCTGGTGGAGGAGGGTCTGGGGGGAAGGGTTTTGGAGGAGGAGGGTTGAGGGGGCCATGGTCTGGCACTGGCAAACTTTCTTGGACTTTTCTCACTGTATTATTTTATTTATGTATTGTACTTGTAAAATCTGTAGATAATGTTTTTTTTGTTTTTTTTTGTGTGATTTTCAGCTTGTGTAAGGAAAAGAAGTAAAAAATGGAGACATAATTGGTACTGGTGGGAGTTGAATCCCTGCTGAATTCAGAGGCAGGGGTTAGGCCCACTGATGCCATCTATACATGCTAGTCCCAAGGATCCCAGGGCTTGGTGGGGTGTCACTGGTGGAAGTCCTGGAGCTTGGCAGGGGCCCTAGAGAGATTCTTATAGGGTTTCCAAGTGTTGTCCTCGAGTCCATAGCTTTTCCAACAGACTAAGTACTGGAGCTGACCACAGATGAGGCAGGAGTTGAGGATACTGTCAACCTTATAGTGTTATTCATCCTCAATTTTGACAGGTGGGGGCTGGCTCAGGCATTGACTGGGGAAGGGGTCTGGATTGTACTTCTTGAGGAGGCAGATGTGGAAGACAGGGTGGAGGCCCTTCAGCCCCAGAGGTAGGTTGAGCTTGTAGGCATGAGTTGAGACCTTCCAGAGGATTTTGAAGGGGCCAAATTGTTTGTGGTCAAGCTTCACTGAGAGTCTCTGGGTCTTGAGGTTGCATTAGTCAAGTCAGATGAGGGTACTGGGGACCCAGTCAGGGGTTGTTTTGTGTTGAGTGTTGGCATGCTTGGAGTAAGCTTGGTTGGCAGTGTTAATCTTGTCCTGGAGGAATTGGTGAAGGAACTGCAGGTCTTTGGCAACTTTGTGGACAACATGCAAAGGAATGTTCTTGAGGGACAGGGTGAGCTGGGAGTTGTAACCCTTGTTGGCATAAAACAGGGAGACTCTGGTGGTGGAGTGAGAGGTGTTGTTGTAAGTAGCCAGGGGCAGTTCTGCATGCCAGTCATTCTGTAAATAATTAACATAGAGGCAGAGCCAGAACTTAGAGATGAACAAGGGGCTGCAGTCAGAAACAATGTTGTCTGGGAGTCTGTGCTTGGAGAATACATGTTTGAGGAATAGCTTGGCAAACTCCAGAGCATTGTTGGTGGTGTGGCAGAGGATGAACAAGGTTTGCTTGGTGAGTCAGCAAACCACAACAAGGATGGCATTGAAGCCCTTGGATTTGGGGAGTTTGATGATGTGGTCCATCAAGATTGAGGACCAGAGGCAGCAGCTGATGGGGAGGGGCTTCAGCAAACCATACAGGTGATGTTGGGAGACCTTGGCTCAGAGACACAATTTGCAGGCTTGTATGTACCAGGTGATGTCTTTCTTCATTCCTGGCCAAAAGTAAGTCCAGAAAAATCAGTTGGAGGGTCTTATGCATTCTTGGATGTCCCCAGAGCTTGTGGTCATGGTGCTGCCAGAGGATGTCAAGGCAGATGGACTTGTGGTCTGGAGCATATATTTGGCTGTCCTAGAGCAAGAGTTGATGGTCCAGAGATAGTGTGAAGGTTGCATCAGGGTTTGAGGTGTTGGCAGAACTGTCCTGGGGGTTGTGCTGGGTGAAGAAGGCATCTGGAGGGGCATTTTGGATTTAGTGGAGAATCCCTTCTTTGTTCATAATTAGTACAGCATGAAGATGTTCAGGGGGGATTATTATGTGGTAGTTGAAAGTGTTCCATTTGGCCTCAAACAACTTCTTTGGGTAGATGTCTGGTCTTTGGGTGAGGGCATTGGGCTTTGCTCTGAGTCATTCCAGGCAATAGTGGATGGTGAAGTCATACTTGGTCAGCATTTCAGACCAGCAGGTTTGTTGTTGATTGAGTTGCTTAGTGGTCATGAAGTACTGTAGATTGTTGTGGTCCAAGTAGACTTGTATGTGGTGCAGGGTTCCCTTGAGGTAGGCCCTCCACTGCCAGAAGGCTTTGACAATCACAAGGAGCTCCTTGTTGTAGATGTCATAATTGAGCTCTGCAGGGATCATTGAGCAGGTGTAGAAGGCAATGGGATGAAGGTCCTTGCTATCAGAACCCATCTGCAAGAGTATTTTGGTGATGGTATAGTTGGAGGTGTCACATTCAAGGATGATAGAGAGAGCAGGGTCAAAGTGATGGAGGATTGGGATGGAGGTGAAGGCCTTCTTCAAAGGAGCAAACACACTTTGGCACTTACTGTCCCAGTCCCAGGGAGTGTCTTTCCAAGTAAGTCAATTGAGGGGTTCCATGATGCTGGAGTAGTTATTGATGAACCAGTGGTAGAAATTAGCAAAACCCAAAAAGGACTGTACCTCCTTGATGTTCTGGGGTGGGGGCCAATTGAGGATGGCCTCTACCTTTGCCAGATCCACTTGTATGCCATCTGGAGTGACAATTACTCCCAGGTACTTGACTTTGGTGGTGTGGAAGGAGCACTTCTCAGGCTTGGCATGGAAGTGGTACACCTGGAGTCATTCTAGGATGCATTGGACATGATCCCAGTGGTCTTCCAGGGAGTTTGAGTAGAGGAGGATGTTGTCCAAATACATAATAACAAAGACCTTGTTCATGTCATGGAAGATATCATTCATGAAGCACTGGAAGGTAGTGGAGGAGTTCATCATACTGAAGGGCATCACAAGGTACTTGAAGAGGCTATAGTGGGTGTGGAAGGCAGTCTTCCGTCCATGTCCCAGAGCAATCTGGACATTGTTGTAGCCAGAGCAGAGGTCTATCTTGGTGTAGACCTTGGCACTGCAGAGATGGTAAAAAAGGTCACCAATCAGGGGGAGGGAATATCAGTTCTTTTTGGTAACTTTGTTAAGTCCCCAATAATCCATACAAAGATGGAGGGAGCCATCCTTCTTCTTGGCAAAAAGGACAGGGGCTCCAGCAGTGGAGATTGAGGGTCAGATGAAACCCTTTCTGAGCATGTTGTCAAGGTAGTCTTTGAGAGCATGGAGTTTGATTTCCAACATATTATAGATCTTGCCAAAAGGGGGGGAGGTGCTATTTTCAAGATCAATCATGTGGTCATAGGATTGGTGTGGGGAAAGTTCCTTTGCACTTCCTTCAGAGAACACTTTAGTGAATTCATGATACTCCAGAGGAACTACTTCATGTAATATTTGTTCCTCTGTCTTTGAAGTCTCCAGGGAGGTGGTGCTGACATGGATATGCTCTTCCAGAAGTGTTGGGATGACCTGGAGTTGGAAGGCAGGGGTATCATCCTGTAAGATCCATGCAAAAGGAACAGCACCTATAATTTTAATGTCAAGGGCTTCCAGATTGATGGTGTCAGGCATTGGGGATGTGGTGGTGGGGTCTGGGGTTGCCTGGAGTTGAGT
>JAGGAV010015752.1:0-23834 GCA_017657295.1 Termitomyces sp. DKA64
AGGCTCTTGGAGTAGAAGGCCACTGGGTGCCATTTCCTGTCCTCCCAGGATTGTTGTGACAGAACAGCTCTGGTGGCAAAGTCAAGGCTGTTGGCTTCCACCCAGAAGGGAGAGTTGTCATCCAGGAATAGGAGGACAGGTCCAGAGGTGACAGCACACTTAAGATCATCAAAAGCCATCTGCTCTGGGGGGCCCAAGAACCTTGGGTAGAAGTTAGTGAAGCCTAAAAAGGCCTGCACCTCCTTCTTGTTTCTGGGCTCTGGCCACTCCACAACATGTGCCACCTTCACCAGGTCCATCTCCATGGATCCATGCAAGATGATTAGCCCAAGGTACTCAATCTGGGTCTGCTCAAACTTGCACTTCTCCAGTTTGAGATAGAGCTGGTGAAGGTGGAGGCATTCCAAGATGATGCACATGACCCAGCAGTGCTCTTCCAGCATTTTAGTGTAAATAAGGATGTTGTCAAGGTATATGCACACTATGCCTTCCACAATGAGGTTCCAGAAGATGTCATTCATCATTGTAGAGGGCCTCTCTATGATGGAATGCCAAGGGTGGGGGTCCAGAAGATCTAGATCCATGAAGGGCAGGTGGCCTGCACAGCAAGCCTGAATGGCCACACACTCTTGAACCTCAGCCCAGCACTTTTCCCTGACCTTGGTGGTGCAGGTGGTGCACCTCCAGGGACATTGGCTCATGGTCACCTTGCCCTGGGCCCAGTCTACTTCAGGGTTATGCTCCCAAAACCAGGTGAACCCAAGGATCATGTCCTGCTTGCCTAGGCTGGTGATGGCAAAAATGGCCTGCTCTGCATGATTCCAGCAGCAGAGGATGAGGCCAACCATGGAGTTGATGGCCCCAGCCTCATTGGGCATTCTGTCAATATTGAACACTGGAATAGGCTGGAACAGCAGCTGCCTGGTTAGGCAGTGGTGCTTGACAAACTCTGAGTCCAGGAACAACCCCATGGTGCCACTATCCAAGAGGGTGGTAACTCTGTGGGCCTGCTGGGTGTCCATAGTCTCAATTTCCACATCAAGGTGCAGGGAATTCACTGAGGGGTTTGCAGCTACCATGTACCACCAGGGCAATCAGTGTTCCCATGCAGGGTGGCCTGGACAAGGTCTGTCCAGCATCAGTGGGCATGGCTTGGAGTCTAGAGTTGGTGTTTGTATGTCTAGAGGGGAGTACTGAGGTTCTGTGGTCTTAGGGTTGTTGATATCGATGGAAGCAATTTCATTTTCTATTAACAGACATGCAAACTGGTTAGTACTTGGTGATGGAGGCATACATCTCATCCACCACTTGATTAAAAATCCTCTTCCAGACCTGGCAGGGGGGCCCAAGCACCACTCTCCTCCAGGGTCAACTCTGGTGCCAGCTCATCTGGTGAAGGGTCTCTGGCAGTATCATTCATGCACAACAGCTGCAGGAGGAGCTCCTCCTGCTCCACCATGGAGAGATAACATACCTTGAGACCCAACAGGCAGTGTTGCATGAAGTGCCCAGGTTTCTGGCATCTCCAGCACAGCAGCAGCATGGAGTGGTACTGTTGGGTGGCATCAACATCCTTGGGGATGCCTGGCAGTAGGAGTCACAGTGTGGATAAACCTGATGGCAGGGGTTGTGGGGCAGAGGTGGCCAGAGCTGAGGGTTGGACAGGGGGTGAAGGTTAGAAAAAGGTAGTCCCCTGACAGAGGAGGGGGTCCTCCAGGGGTTGACAGTTCAAAACTTGTTGGCATCAGTGGGTCAGTTAAGTAAGGGGATTAGCAGGGGTTGGGGCAGTGCAGGGGAGAGCTGTCCTCAGGGCTCCTAGTCTAAGAGGCTCTTGGAGGGGAACTGGAGTGTTGTTGCAGAGGGGTGGAGCATATCTCTGGGAGGGGTGGAGGTCAACATGATGGGGTCAGTTCCTGGGGAGCTCAGGGGCTCCTTCTCAAGGGGCAGGTTCCCTGCTGGAGGTCTCCAGCTCATTGATGTAGAAGAGAGTGTGGGTGGAAGTAATTTCATCATTGGCAGGGAGGGGTTGGGGGGCCTTTTGGGTGCAGTGCTCAGGCTTGGTGGGTTGGTCCCAGCTATGGAAGGCACTGGGGACTGAATTGGCCCTTGGGCAAGTGGAGAGAGCCAGGGTGTGAGTGGTGGGTTGGTTGAAGGGACCTTAGGATGTCTGACACAGCATTGAGCTCCTCCTGCTGGTGGGGAATGGGGGCCAGGGCTTCCATTCAGGCTCCAGTGGGTTCTTCTCATTGCATGTGGAAGGAGTGGGCAGGGTTCAAGGGAAATTGATGGGGGCTTGGGCTGGTGTGGATTTCATCAATCAGGGTGCAGAGTTTGTTCTGGAGGCTGGCATCAATTCTGAGAGTACTCCTGACATTCTCAGGAAGGTTGCCCTACCAGTATTGCTTGTAGAAGTCCAGAAGGTGGTCTGCTCAAGTCTCTGGTGTCCCAGAAATGTTGTAGTGTCCTAGGCTGATAAGGAGGGCTTGTGTACATTTGGCAAATTCAGTGGGGGAGAGGCAGAGGAAACAGAGGACCTCATTGCACTGCTGGAAGTAGGCTTTGACTCCTTGGTGTCTGGGGGAAGGCAGGGCTTGGACTAATGGAGCAATGGAGGGTTGAGGTTGTGGGGGGAAGTAACTGTCAAGTTGTTCTGGAGGGACTGTAGCTGCAGTGGAGTTTGGGTAGAGGTAGTAAGGATTTTGGAGGGGAAAAGGCTGAGTAGGCTGGGTGGACTGGGGTGGCTGCTGCCCAAGGGGCCAGAGGGGTGTCAGGCTGCATGTGGGGGTAGGTCCCTTTGACAGAGTACAACAAGGGGCAATGCCAGTCCAAACATGACTAAGAGAGTCAAGACAAGACAAAGGACTTGGAAAAACAAGACAAGACTTGAAAGAAAGAGACAAGAGACAGAGATGAGATGAGAAAGGAAACTGATAAGATGGAAACTAATAAAATTGGAAACTGATCAGATTGGGAACAGAGACATTGGCAAGGCAAGATGGAACAATGAGATGGGGAAACAAGAAATGTATCAGGTAATGCAATATCAAGACTACCATAGCTAATACTATTCTATCAGGTACTAGTGGGGGAACTCATCCAGAACTGCAGGTCTAAGGCTGGACCATGTGGGGTAAGTCTTGGGTGCAATTGTTTGGGGTGTCCTAAGACTGGTTGGCTGAATGTTGATAGTGTCTGATGCATGTCTGTAATGCATGCTGGAGAGGATGGAGGGAGAATTGGAGTCACACAAACACTTGGGGAAGGTTAGGGAGGATCACCAAGTCTACTGGAGGGAAGATGGAGATCTCCATGAAAGTGTCAGGCTTTGCCAGAGCAGGTGCCAAGGGTGCTAGAAGTCATAGGGGTTCCTAGGGAGAGGGGGCATGTTCTGGGGCTTGCTGGGCTTGGTTGGGTGAGGTCTGGAGGTGAAGGTAGGGGTCCAGGTTGGGTTGTAACAAAGAAATCCTCCACCAAATCTGAAATGCCCCTCCAGATGCCTTTTTCACCCAGCATGACCCTCAAAACAGCTCCACTGACATCCTGACCCCCAACACCACCTTCACACTGTCTCCAGACCACCAACTCCTACTCTAGGATGGCCAAATCTATGCTCCAAATTACAAGTCCATCTGCCTTGACATCCTCCAGCAGCATCCACAACCACAGCTCTGGGCACCCCCAGGAATACATAATTACTTACAACAACACCCCCCACTCCACCACCAGGGTTCCTCCATTCTACACCAACAAAGGATACAACTGCCAACTGATGCTGTCCCTTGAGGACATTCCCTCACACATCACCCACAAAGTTGCCAAAGACCTTCAGTCCCTCCATCAGTTCCTCCAGGATAAGATCAACACCATCAACCAAGCTTACTCCAAACATGCTGATGCCTAATGTGAAACAACTCCTGACTGGGCCCCTGGCACCCTTGTCTAGCTCAACTAACACAACTTCAAGACCCAGAGACCCTCAGTGAAGCTTAACCACAAATAACTTGGCCCCTTCAAGATTCTCCAGAAGGTCTTAACCCACATCCACAAGCTTGACCTGCCCCCAGGGCTGAAGGGTATCCACCCTGCCTGCCCTACTCAAGAGGTATGCTCTGGACCCCTTTCCAAGTCAATGCCTGAGCTGACCTCACCTGTCAAAATTGAGGATGAATACTACTACAAGGTCAGCCATATTCTTTACTCTCAACTCATCTGCAGTCAGCTCCATTACCTGGTCCATTAGAAAGGCTATGGACCTGACATTGACACTTGGAAACCCCAGAAGAACCTCTCTGGCATCCCCACCAAGCTTTGGGACTTCCACTGATGACACTCCACCAAGCCCCAGAACCCCCAGAACTAGCTTGTACAGATGGCAGTAGTGGGCATAACCCCTGCCTCTGGATTTGCTAGAGATTCAACTCTCACCAAGGCTCCCTATGTTTTCCATTTTTCATCCCTTTTATACAATCTAAAAAAAAAATTCACCCTAAGACCTGCATGAAAACACCAAGAAAATGCCATGTACAAACTATGAATACAAATTAAAATATAAGGAAACAACATGAGTAATCAACCCAGAAGTCCAAAAAATCACAGCAGCTGGAGCAGACCCCCTCACCTCCCCTCCTCTGGAACCCCTCCCCCCATTGCCACACCACATCCATCTCCATCTGAATCTCCATAGTGGCCAGGTGTTCATTGTGCCATGGTAAGGCCTCCCCTATGTTCACCACAACCTCTCACCATGGAATTCCATCACTGGTGACCCACCAGCAACCTCCCCATCTGCCCCATGCCCTGCTGCAACTCTGGCAGGAGGTCCCCAGGTACCCTCCTCACCCCATGCTGTATCAACATATTGGCTGCCATGTCCCCATCAAAAAGAATCCAGTGCTCTTGGACCCAGCCTAACAGAGGAGTTCCAAGGTCAGTTAGCATGGAGGTGGTGAAGTGGGGGCACTCATGCAGTATCCCATCCCACCCCAAAGCTACCTCATTGGCCAACCACCCCTCACATCACCTTTCCACCTCCACCTCTATCCAGGCCATCTGGACCTCCTGTCCTAACCATTGCCCTACTGCCCCTTGCCCCTTCAACCTTGCCTCCAGCTGCTCCAGGTGCCCCCCAGAGCCCTTGAGCCCTGTTGCACAGCACAGTATGGGATCTCTGGGCTGCTCTACCAGTACCCCCAACCCTGAAGAATATATGTGAGAGCCCTGAGGATCAGCCATCACCACCTTGCCCTGGGGCCTCTTGCTCAGCCTAGCCTCCAGGGGTGGGGACACCCTCTGTTTACCCTTGTCCCATGCTGAGGGAACCAGCTCCCTGTGCCCTCCCTAGGATGGGCCCACCTTTCCTGCAGGTTGCCTCCCACTCTCCCTGCCCTCCAGAACAGTTCAACCTGTGACAACCCCTCCCCCTGCCCCAACACCCTGCCCCTCCATCCCTCCTCCAGTCACTCCACCACCCAGCCTGCCTCCCATCTCTGCTCAGCAGCTATGCAGGTGATCCACCAGTCATGTGAGATAGTGCACTTTTTGTGCCTTGCGCAGCACAGAAGGCAGACTGCGAAATCCCTACAAGACTCCAATATAGGCTCTTCAAACTCACACTGCTCCCCTCACTAGGCACAAAGGGTGCACCACATGGGTTGTCAGCCAGTACTCAACTCAAGCTTCCCTAATAACTTACTGGAGCCTCTGCTTGACACCACTTGAGGGTAGGGAGACCCTATATCTATCCCACTGCCTCTGCAAACAGTTTCAGAGTCACCTCCAACTGAGCAACCTGCTGCACCTCCAGAACAACCTGCACCACCCCTGGACCAAAGGTTGACTGAGCAAGACAAACTGAGGGAGCTGGGGGTGGTTGGGCAGGTGGCCCTGAAGGACTAGGTTGGGTAGGGTCCACAGAAGGACCAGCCACAGCCCAGGATAGTTCTGTCAGATGACTTTGGTACAGTTACAGAGATGCAGGAACAATACAGCTACAGAGATGCAGGAACAATACACTTACATTGACAATACATTGCATCAACCTTCTTTCAGTCTCAGCATTGGTCAAAATCTACCCTCTGGGCCTCATATTTGGCCCAAACCTCCATGTAGTTTTCATCAGAAGGCAGGGGAGTGGGGAATGACAAAGAGGAAGAGGAAGAGGATGCTGATAAGGACATTGCAAGGTAACTATAATATATTGGGGCATGTCCTGACCCCTTTTATTTTCTCCTAGAGAACTTCTTGATGGGGGGATATCATGCTTCAACTTTAAATCCCATGCTGCCACCACTCACCAAAGGCCTCCCCATGTCTCAAAGGGTCTCAATGCTGAAGGGGGGGTGATGTCACAACCCAACCCCCAGACCCTTGCCTCACCTCTGGACCTTGCCTGACCAAGCCCAGAAAGCCCTAAAACATTCCCCCTCTCCCTAGGAACCCTTACAACTCCCCAGCACCCTTAGCACCCACTCCAGCAAACCCCAATGCTTCTCTGAAGATCTCCAACACTTCCTCCAGTAGGCTCCATGACCTCCCCAATCTTCCCTGAGTGTTCAGATCACTCTGACTATCTCTCCATCCTCCCCAGTGTGCATCACAGATATGCATCAGACACTACTGATACCCAGCCAACCAGTCTTGGGACACCCCAAAGAACTGTACCTGAGACCCAACCTGCATGGTCTGGCCTTAGACCCATGATCCCAGAGTAGTTCCTCTGCTAGTACTTGAACCACAGAATAGTATTAGCTACAGTAGTCTTGATATTGCTTACTAACCTATGTTTGTGTTTTCTTCATCTCATTGTTCCATCTCCAATCTATCTGTTTCCAATCTTATCAAGTTGATCTTATCAGTTTCCTTTCTTGTCTCATCTCTGTCTTTTGTCTCTCTACTCCAAGTCTTGTCTTGTCTTGTTTTTCCCTAAGTCTCTTGTCTCACCTCAACTCTCCCAGTTATATCCAACTCCCTTTCTGTTACCTCCAACTTCTACATTTGACTCTATGTATCCAAACCACCCCCATTCCCTTAACTCAGACCCAGCCCTAAGTCAACCTCAGCTCTTGTTGTGTGCCTCTATATAGTCTACCAGAGTATCCCAGACCTACCCAGACCATGTTCCCTCACCCCATACTTGCAGTTTCACTCATCTGGAGCTCACCAGAGCATGGGGGTTGTACTTGTAGACATCATGTCTGCCTAGTAAGGACTCACCCAGTACAGTGGAGTGCCTGTGGTCAGTGAAACCTGACACTTACTTTTGACCAGCAATGAAGAAGGATGTCACCTGGTACATGTGGGTTTGTGAACTGTGCCTCTAGGCCAAAGTTGCCTGCTATTGCCCCTACAGTCTGCTGAAGCCCCTCCTCATAGGCCACTTACCCTGGTCCCTGATCTTGATGGACCATATTGTCAAACTCCCCAAATCTGAAGGCTTGGTGCCATCCTCAACATCATCTGCCATCTCATAATGCAAGCCCTCTTTAGCCCTTGCCACACCACTGAAAATGCTCCAGAGTTTGCCAAACTGTTCCTCAAACACATCTTCTCCAAGCACAGGCTTCCATATGACATTGTCTCTGACTGTGACCCCCTTTTTCTCTCTACATTAACTATTTACAGAACAATTGGCACATAGAACTTCCCCCCTTGCTGAGTACACTTACAATGAGACTCCCCACTCCACCACCAGAGCCTCCCCTTTCTACACCAATAAGGAATACAACCCCCAGTTCACCCTATCACTCAAAGACATCCCCTTCCATGTCAACCACAAAATTGCTGAAGATCTCCAGTCCCTCCACCACTTTCTCTGGGATGAAATCAACACCACCAACCAAGCCTATGCCAAGCATGCCAACACCCAATGTGACAACTCCAGACTGGAATCCCAGCACCCTTGTATGGCTCAATTGGCATAACCTCAAGACCTGGAGACCCTTCATCAAGCTCAAGCACAAGCAGCTCAGCCCCTTTAAGATTCTCTAGAAGGTCTCAACCCACACCTACAAGCTTGACCTACTTCTGAGGCTGGAGGGCCTACACTCAGTCTCCACATCCACCTTCTTGAGAAGTATGTCCTGGATCTCTTCTCCAGACAGCACTCTAGCCAATCCCTGCCTGTCAAAGTTGAGGACAAATACTACTATGAAGTCAATAACATCCCCAACTCCCATCTTGTCTGCAGTTGACTCCACTACCTGGTCCATTGGAAGGGCTATGGACCCAAAGATGACACCTGGGAGCCCTGGAAGAACCTCTCCAATGCCTCCACCAAGCTCTGAGACTTCTACCAACAGCATTGTGCCAAGCCCCAGGATCCCTGGAACCAGTACTTACAGATAGCAGTAGTGGGCATAATCCCTGCCTCTGGATTCACTAGGGATTCAACTTCCACCAGAAACCCTTATGTCTTTTATTCCTCTCTCTTTCACACATTCTAAGAAATGCTCTTATTTCACACCGGACAAGTAAGGGCTTAAGAAATTATGCTACAAGTACAGAATGTTACAAAAGAAAAAACAGAAGACATGAGAAGTCCAAGAAATCACAGTACAGTGTCTGTCAGAGCTAGCCCACCCCCCTGCTTCTGGTTCTGGGACCCCTCCCTTCATTACCTTGACTGCCAGATCTACCACCATTTGTGCCACTACCATGACCAAGTTCTGTCTGTGCCTGGGTAGGGCCTCCCCCATATCTGCCACCACCTCCCACCCCAAACCTGGGTCCATTACATTCTGCTGCCAATGCCCCACCAACAACTACCCCACCTGGACCCTCCCCCTGTCCCAGCTCTGGAGGTAGGTCCTGGGGCATCATCCCCAACTTATTCTAGATTGATGCAAGCACTGCTGATGCCCCATCCAGGATGATCCAATGCTCCCAGACCCAATCTGGGCAGTTACATCAGTAAGAGTAAGGGCCAAGGGAGAAGAGAACTTACACAACAGCCCACCCTGCCCCAAGGCCACCTCATTTACTAATCACTTCTCTCACCACCTCTCCACTGCCACAGTCCACCCAGCTGCCCCAACTTCTTGCACCATCTGCCACTCCACTACCCCTTCCTCCAGCCTTGTCTCCAACTGCCCTAGCCATTCCCTCAGCCCCCTAACCTCCATGAACTGTTTATTTACCACCAGTAAAGCAGTGTCCTAATCCCATTGCACTGCATCCCTGTCCTGCCACACCACATCCCAATCCTCCCTTGCCCTCTGAAGCTTGTCCTCCTGCCCCAATGGCTGCCCTATCAGCTTGTCCACTCACCAGCACAAATTCAATTCTGCTGTCAACACTGCAGAGTCCAGACCACTCCAGGGTTACTCCACCCCTGGAGGAATACATGTGGGGTCCAGGGAGACCTGGCATAACCACCTTGTCCCAGGCCTGGCCTCTGGAGGCAGAGATGCATGCTGCTTTTCCTTATCCAGTGCTGCCCAAAATTCCTCCCATGCCCTATGTCTTCCTGAAAGCTGCCCCCTCCTCCTCCTTCCTGCCCTCTGACTTAGACATTCCCCTCAGTCACAACTGCAATGACCCTCTCCTCATCCCCTCACTCCAACTCCCTGCAACCTGTGCCCCTCACCCAACTGCCCTAGTATCCACTGCAAGCCCCATCATTGCTCTGTGGTAGTACACATTGCCCACCACAACCTTGATACCAAACACCTCCCATGCCTGGACTGGCACAAGAGGCACACTGAAGAATCATGGCAGGAATCTGCTACCAGCACCTCATACTTGCAGGGGTCCCCACAGCAGGTGCAGAATGCACACTGATAGGGCAGGCATTGCAAAAAAGGAAAAGTGTCCACAAAACACTCACTAAGGCCTTTTCCTGACACCATAATAAGGTAGGAGGACCCTGGCCATCCCCCCCCCCACCCCCACTGCCTCCATGAAGCACTTTAGTGTTACATCTGCCTGAGCTGCCCTCTCACTCTCCAGTATCAATAACACTGTCCCTGGGCCTAGAATTAAGCAGGGTACATGAGCTGGCAAGACTGGGGCTGAATGAGTGGACTGGGGGGGAATCATGACTCATAGGGGGTCCCAAGAAGGACCTGCCATGGCCATGGACAATTCTAGAACCAATGTCAGTAGAATACCAGACTCAGCAGCAAGTGCACTTACAGTGGCAGTACATTGAATCCATCCTTTCCTGATCATGGCACTGGTCATACTCAGCCTAATGTTTCTCATAATCTGCCCATGGCTGAATGCTGTTGTTGCTAAAGGGAGGAGGAATTGGGAAAGAGGAGGGGCTAGATGACAACATGTGAAAAGAGAACAGGTGCACCTAGGATATGTTCTTTCCCCTGTTTATTTTCTTGGGAGGGACATTCTAATGTCCATCAACCATGCTTCAACTTCAACTCCCATGTCACCACCACTTGATGAAGATGTACTCCACACCTTGAGGGTCTCACCACTGAAGGGGGGTTGATGTCACAACATGTCCCTGGACCCCTGGGTCTCACTCCAAACCCCTGGATTGCACTCTGACTAACCCCAATGAAAATCTGGATAACCTCAATACTTGTCCCAGCCCCCCAGCATGCATCACACATCATGGACCACATCAAGGTATTGCCTGCTAGATCAGAACTGACACCTGTTAGACCTGCATGGCCCTGATCAGTCCCAACCTTAGACCTGCAGTCTTAGAGGGGGTCTCTCATCAGTATTTAGGTCATAGAGTAAGATCAGTTATAGTAGTCTTGATATTACCAATGTTCATGCCCTATTTTGTCTTGTTGTTCTGGTCTCATGTTTTCTTATCTCTCAATTCTATCTTGTTTTCATTCCACATTGTCTTATCTTGTCTTGTCTCATTGTCATTCTTGTTCTCATCTCATCTTGTCTCATCTTTGACTTTTTCATCTTGTGTGCATCTCCTGTCTCAACTCTATTTCCTTTCATCTCTGGCTGCCATTCCTATCCTTGTATTCCAGTACCTTTCCCTGCAATCCTGCATACTTTCTCTGACCCTATTGCAAGTTATCTCCAGGGTCCAATCACTCTGTACTCAGTACTCCCTTGAACCCTAGTCCTGCTCCCTTTGCTCACATGACCCAGACACCACCTGCTCCTTGGTAGCTGCCCCCAGAACTTTGCACCCTCCACCCCAGCACTTGCCCTTTGCTCATGCTACCCCTTGCACCTCACTGGAGTTCCCTGGACTTACTCAGATAACTTTCCAGACCCCATCCCATCAGTTCCTTGTGTCCAGAGCTCACCAGAGCACAGATTATATGTTGATGCAAAATGTAAGTGTTACTAATAATCCAAAGTTTATAACTTTGAGTAAATGAGTTACACTTATATTTTGGCAAGAGTTCAGGGGTCTGTTATCTTAAGCTCACTTTTAATTACAATGAGTTAATAGATTTAATGATTTTAATTCAAAAGCTTGAGATGGTCTCAGAAATAATGTATAGGGCTCAAAAAGTATATAACACTGATACCCCAAAGTAAATAAAAGCTCATAGGCCTAAGATACCCACTCCATGGGGATATCCAAGCTGTGGCAAATACTTGCTTGTCCTTCAACTCAAAATCCTCTTGCTTTTATATCATCTCTGTTGTGCACAGACTGCCATATTTCTGCCTGCCAGTTGAGGTCTTGCATGATTTTGGTGAGCTGTTGTAACCAGTTGGCCAACACATCTATTCTTCATTTTTATTTTCCTCTTACCTTCTTCAAATTTATTTGAGTACATACAGGTTTCAGGTTTTCTTAGCATACCATGAGTTTGCCAGTTGCCAGAGAATGAGGAAAACATATTGTATTTATGTAGGCAATCATGAATGAATTTCCAGAGTATCAAGGTGTGTAGTCTTTGATGACTGATCTGGTGCCAAGGCCCAGAATGCCATCTCAGCCTAGCACAGCCACTCATTTGGCAGTGAGCAATTATCTAATCTTGTTTAATGGTGGCCCTTACTGACATGTCTTATTGCTTGGTTAGTTTTCTCTGAGTGGATTTTCCTGGGTTCTCTTTTGGTGATTTTAAACTTAGAGGTATGTCTTTGCATCTACAGTTTTTGATGCTTTCAGCTTACAGTTTTCAGCTCTTTTGGGTATATTTAAAGACTTTATTGCTACCTCTGTTGGTCTCTGTTTTGAGACTGGTATATCAATGTGTAGGTTGTTGCATCTGTCTAGTAAGGACTTGCCCAGTGGATCGATGATGTTGTTGACCCTGAGTGGCATTGGTGATCATAGGCACCCTTTGATGTTGTGCCAAGTAACAATCTCAGCTGTGTTTGTGTGTCTGACTCTGTCAAACTTTTCCCCTGAGCTGGTGAGTTATGAGGGTGAGACAGGAGGGGTCTGAAAATTTTCCTCCATGCTCTCTGAGGGTGGTCTGTTTGTTGAAGGCTTCTGAGGTGTCATTCATGCAGTGTAGGTGTTTCTTTGTTGGACCCTATGCTGGGTCAACAGTGAGGTGGGTGTCAAAGGTCTGAGCTGGGGCACATTGGGAGGTGGGAGAAGTTTTTCTTGAAGCCAGTTGCTGGTGTCAAAAAAAAAGTGAAAGGCTACTGTCAAACAGCCTCACTGGTACCAAACAGACAAGACAATAGTAGCTTTGTTGCACATAGTTCAGTTTGGTATATCAAGTATTGTAAATCTAGTTCTCACCTTTGTTGCACATAGTTTATTTAGAGGTACAGGGTGGGTTCTGAAAATTGAGGTTGTGCATCACATGACCTGTGGCATCCCTTCTACTTTACTTCTCATCTTGTCATGAGGCTTGCACAGAAATCCTTACACATAATGCTGACATCAGTTGGCTGAACATGAGCTGTGAGATTTGGGACAAAGTTGTTAATACAAATGTTTGTAAGACCATCAGAACAATGTGAGCACCGAAATTATCTTGCAACAGAAGGACATGGCACCCCTCACACTGCAATTTGGCATCTCAATCACAGATCCATTCCTGATAAAGCACTGTTGTTATGCAGGCTCTTGCATTACTCCAGTCTAAGCCAAGTTGAGCTCCAGTCTTTTGTTGGAAGGCTTGCAGACATTCAGCCTTCCCAATGATTAGTACTGGCAGTTTCTCAGTCCCAGAAGCATTCATTGTGAATGCAAAAGTCAACTGTTTCTTGTTGCCTTTTACCCCAGACATCCAACCACACTTGCTACAACAATTGTTGACTGGTCATTTGGCTTTAGATGCAAGATTTTGATCAGTGGGGTCTGCACATGTGTTTCATTGTTTTTGAAGATTTCCTGTATCTAGATAGTTGTGCATAGAAAAAATTGTGGATGCCAGCAACATCACCATGTAGCACAAAAGGTATGATATTGATGTAGTTGAATAATATAGGAGGATGGCCTGAAGGACTCCAATTCCAAAGCCCTGCTAAGATCACTGGGATGGAGGACACTTGTACACTGTGTAATGCACTTGTTTCAGGCAAGCGCATGTGGGTCCAATTGTTGCAAGACAAAAAGGAGGCCCATATGAAGGCAAGACAAGACCCAATTGTAGGAAGAGAGGCTGCCTGCATGCCATACAAACCCTTATGATAGGCATCCATAAACCTTTGAGCACATCATGCAAACCTAGGAGTTTATCCTTAAAAATTTAGTTGGATCCTAGGTACAGAAACAAACCTGCACATTTCAATAAGTGTGACTTCATTTAGTGCAGCAAGCATGTTCATTTCCAGATCTTTACTTGAGGAACTGAACCTTTTTGGATGTATCTCCTTAATGGCATCCATAAATTCAACTTTATTGAGAATTGGTCCACACAGAAACCTTTAATATTACTTTATCTAGCAGTCTGTGTGAAGCAACTCTCAAATGTTGCCCAGGCCCCAGGAAGCTCCTGTCAACTCCTGTCTGCCACATAGGTGGTTTGAGGGGGAAATTTTGCAATCTCTAGGTCTAAACTTTGGGGATTTGAGGCCTACATGAGGCAATCAAGTCTGTCATATCATGGATTTGAGGCCTAGTTGGGCAGAAATTTTGTTGAGTTTGGGGAAGAATTTCAAGCATTTGAGGCACTGAGAAAGGCCATTTGAGAGCATCACAGCCTTTATTTGAGGAGTTTGACAGTTTCAGACATACATTTACATATAGAAGCATTTACATATAGAAGTGGTGCAGGCAACACAGAGCATATGCTGATTTAACTAATTCAGACAAAGAAAGCAATGCAGAGACAGTCACCACAAGGCCCAAGTTATGTACCATCAATGGGAAGAAGGTTCCATCTCCATATACATGCCCCCATCAAAAATATCATTCTTAACCTTGGGCTCCATGCCCTTGTTGGTGATGATGTTGTTCACAAGTCTCTGACACCTCTCACAGCAGCACGCTAGAATACTTTGCATTGTGCTAAGCTGAAACCAATTCCTGCCAAGGCACCCGTTCTGAAAATTTGACTTCCAGGTAAAACAACCTCTAAGTCACTTAGTATATACTGTATGTAGATTACTCTTTTGTCAATCCATGTCACTCAGCATAATAAAGGTGGCACTCTTGTGTGAGGAAACAAAATTGAAATTACTGAGACTTTCCTTTTTTGGATATATGGTTGTCTGTTATAGGGGATTGTGTTGAGCAGGGCCGGTTTTGGAGGAGCAAAGTGATGAAGAAGGATAGAACTGTTAACAGAGAGGTGTGTTAGAACCCTATAATGTATCACACTGACAGTACGTAAGTAGACGTCCTCAGTGCAATGTATAATTGTCTATACCTGACAGTACGTAAGTAGATGTCTAGGTATCGTAGTTAGTATATAACAAGGGTGCGAATGCAATAAGTACTCTCCCTCAGTGCAATGTATAATTGACTGAGGGTTTTTATGTGGTACTGTGATATATATACTACTGATGATAACAATGCAGTGGTGTGGCAATAGGGTCGTGTGTGAGACAATGGAGGAATTCACAATGGTGGCCATGTGTGCCACAAAGGGTCGAGGTTGATGGCGGCCCCGAAAGACGCCAACAAGGTGATAACCTCAGTGATTGGCAATAATATCATTTATTATGTATCTACCTGTTAAAAGAGAGGTGATACTAGTAAGGTAAGTAAGTGTCAATGAGAAGAAGAATATAAGGACTTACACCTCAGTGATTGGCAAAGCACTGAGGTGTGACGGTGACATACAAAAAGAAAACAAATCATGATTACATAACTATGTCAACCAGTATCCTCGTTAAAAGGGAGGCCTTCAAGATTGGGGATTTGAGGCCAAATTTCAGGAAAATTCTGGACAAGAGTTGGCAGGAGCTTTCCGGGGCCTTGTCACCCTGTGCAACAGTGCCATTAAGATTTTGGCAAAGTCTCACGTAGAAATCACGCTTTGGCACGTGACGTTAGGGCGTTTTCCATATCTTACGTTCGTTACACAATACAATACAAAATTTGTATTGTATTATCCTCGAATCAGATCTCGGAACATGTCGTGCTTGTAGCGGCCCATGCCCCACGGTGATTCCATACGGAAATTGCACCTGCACATTGAGTCAAACTGACCAAGGTATGTTGTTCTTTCGTGTCGCCCTACCGCTGCTATCAAAGAAAGTTAAAGTTAGTGTGTATTGGAGAGGTGGTCCTTAACATCCTTTTCTCAATTACCCCATGGACAATCACATGATTGGTGATAACCACTTTCCTTGAGAACTCTCGGATTTGCAGGACCATATGCAAGAGTTCCACGGTCATTTCGTAATCAAGCTCTCATTTGAGTCACCCATTTTCACTGTCACCGTGAGTAAGCTCTGCCCACAATCTACCCTCAAGCATTCACTTCTTGTGACAGCAAAACACCAACGGAAAGGTCTTGTGTTTCATGACCACTACTGAGATATCCTGCTCACGGCATTTGCACCAGTTTGATTTGCTATCTTGAGCTATATATATATAACCTTCTCATCTGAGTCAATCATTCAGCTGTCACTCGGGAGTTCCCATGGTTGGTTATCTGCAGCCGTGCTACCTTACGGAACCTGGATGAGCCAGGCCAACCTTCATTTCAGCGGCTCTTTCTCACCATGTCTTCGTGTGGGGCATGACTTCAAGGTCTGATAGAAATCTGGCGGAACATAGAATAATCGTCACAATTGGAAGTTCCAGACACAGAGCTAAATAACACATAGCTGATTCTTCTTTTGCTAATTTTGCTCCGCTGCTGTGACACTACACCGCTCGAAATGGGTCGGTATGGGAATTGATGCCTGCGCATCGAGTTGAACTGATCAAGATATGTCGTTCTTTCGTGTCACGCTACCGTTGGAAGCGTGCAACTATCAAAAAAGTTCAAGTTTGTGTATATTGGAAAGGTACTCTGAACATCCTTTTCTCAATTATCTCATGATGATGGTAAACACTTTGTCTGGGAAATAACTCCTCTCACGCCTCTTACTTCGTATAAATGGGCGCAGGCACATTGGATTTCTCTTGCGATCGATCACAAACTTCTTGTTTCAAATCTTCAACTTATGCAGTCCCAAAATGTCTCTGTGCCTTCCTCTTCCCCAGCCGCTCACCAGATCGAGAATAAGATAGTCAGTGATATCTCGTCTGTGGCATCTAACTGCGTTGCCGCAGTCAGTGCTTTCCCCATCATTGGTGGTACACTTGATGAGGCTATGGTATGTGCTCCTTTTAAGGCTTATATTACGGTTTCAGTCCTGAACCAGATTCCTTTTCATTGATATAGGCCATTCACACTGTTATCACAGCCTCCTTAAATACTGTCATGGCTGTTACAGATCGTATCAAGGTTGGAAATTATTTCTAATCATGCTTCCATCATATCCTGAGTCTGTCGCGGAAAAGAATGCTAGTCCAATCTCGGATGATGATTCCTTGACACTTTTCACTGGATGTAAATCTGTGTGGCTTTCAAATAAGAAGTTCTTTTCGGATATCCTCCTACGCAAGCCAGGTTTTGATGCTGTAGGCGCTACTGCGCTTTTTCGACAGGATCTAGCATCCATGAAAATATGTGTCCGCGCCATAATGACCGCATTTGTTGGTCACGTCTCGGTGCGTATTTTGCTGGACTTTTTGGAATTGAACATCGATCTTAAACAGTCGAACATCGCTCCACAATTTGAGCAACTGAAGTCCAACATCGAGGCCACATTGAACTCCACCATCGCTTCCTTCCCCTAATGGCGCTGAAGCCATGATACTGATTTGTTTATCTGCTTGCCTGGATGTGGGTCGGAAGATTAAAGAAGGGTTTATTATTAATACATTGTCTTGCCGAAACTCCAAGATATTCAATGCACCTTCTACACCCATCACATGAGTGCCATCAATGAATAATTGACAGTCATTCAAAAAACCTTCAATTATGGTAATACTTTTATTGTCATACGCCGTATACTACTTATCAACATCCAAATTCATGGCAATTATTTTCCATTGCTTGGCCATCTCTATTAAAAGTAGCTTCAGCCTCTCGATGGAGCCAGGCTAGTGTTGTGCTGGCTCAGGCCTGAAGCCGTAGGCCGAGGAAAGCCAAGCCTGTTGAGGCCTGGCCAAGACAAGCTTTGTTTTATAGCTTCCCAAAGCCTGATGCTTAGCCTGAACATTGCCAAAGCTGAGCCGCATCTTAAATTAGTATTGAAGAAGTTGGCATGTAGTACACTCCTAGAGGTGTTATTGTCAGGTTTGCCCTTCATGGCCTGCAGGCAAGATGGCAGGGGCACTGCAAGCCAGTGCCAGTCCCCCACAGCAGAGCCATTTCCAACTTGACTGCTGGATCCTCCAGCAGTTGCTGCATATCACGAACCCTGTGGTTGAGAATGGTGCAGGAGATCTGATAGACCTACTGGAGTAACAGAACAGCATGGATCTGCTCACAAATGGTAATGCAAGCTCCTATCTTGCAAATCAATCTCTTAAGAAACCAGAGTTGCTCTATAATCAGGATTCCATTGGTATTTGGTATAGTCTTTCATAATGTGGGGAGACATGCATCATCCAACCATCTCATTGGTTTGGGTGGTGAGAGCCCCATTGCCAATGAACAATTTATTGGTCCTAGAGAATGAGTAGAGATTAGTGTGCCACATGCCCCTGAAATTGTTTCAGCACTTGCACTCCTGAATCAGGACTAGTCCCCAGCCATCTAGAAGATAGCTGGAGATTGTATCACTAAACCACTGGCAGTTCTGCCAGGCCTTGACAGCATGAAGAGCTAACAGCTCATCAGCATTAGCATTGTGTCTCTTCTTTTGGTAATGGATGACATTGTCATAATCTGGCATTTGGAGTCATCCTCATCATCCCCACTGTCTGAGGCTAATTTTTACTTCACAAAACCCTGAGACTCTAGTGGCATGGATTTTATTGGTCCATTCCCAAGCTCATGAAGATACAACTACTCATGAGTCATTATCTGCAGAATGACCAGTATGGCTCATTAGTTGCCACAATCTGCTACAATGAAGGCTTCCAATTTGACATAGATCCATCTTAAACAGTTAGCATGGCGTAATAGTCTGCCTAACTCAATTGTGAGCAATTGAGACTCCAAGTTCAGTTATAGATGGTGGAGAGAACTGCACAAGCTCTTGGCAAAAAGTGCATGGCTGTATAAGAGTGAGTGAGACAATCAAAATGTTGATGGTGTCAAACAATGGCACACAAGCATGTCAGAATGATTGTAGTGATGCCACACAGTAGCAAATGATTATATCAGCTGTCAGGTTCCACTGACCATGGGGGCTCAGCTGCACTGGGCAAGTCCCTTACTAGGCAGACCCAACATCTACACTTACAATCCTGTGCTCCAGTAAGCTCTGGAAGAGTGAAACTGAGTGGACAAAGTGGAGAAAAGTGGTCTGGGGAAGTCTAGGGTGCTCCAGTGAGCTAGACAGAGGAGTGGGAGTAACAGACAAGTGGGGAGCAAGTATGATATGGAGCTCTGGAGTCAAATTATCAAGAGTCAGGGGTTAACTTGGGGCAAAGTCTGAGTTGAGGGTGTGGAGATGTTTTGAAGGTTATGGAGTTGCATAGGTGTTTAAGGGGAAATGGGAGTAGAGTTGGGGATTTACTGTGGGAGTTGAGATGAGGCAAGAGACTGGGAGAAACAAGACAAAATGAGCCTTATGAGAATGGATGAGAAACAGAGATGGAAAAGGAAACTGATAAGATGGAAACTGATAAGATCAAGGCAGATAAGATTGAGAAACAATGAGATTTGAGATGAGACAGTATGGAACAATGAGACAGAGACACAAGAGACATAGCAGACACAATAACATAGTTAATATTGAGACTACCATTACTAGGACTACTCTATGGTTTAAGTACCTACAGGGGAACTCATCCAGGACTGTAGGTCTAAGGCCAGAATGTGCAGGGTAGGTCTTGGGTATGATTGTTCAGGGCATCTCAAGACTGGCTGGCCAGGCATTGGTAGTGTCTTGATGCATACCTGTGATGCACACCAGGGAGGGTGGCGGGGCTTGGGGTTGCCCAAACACCAAGGAAGGGTCAGGGGAATCACAGGGTCTGCTGGGAAAGCATTGGAGATCTCTGAAGAAGTGTCAGGGTTTGCCAGAGTGGGCACCAAGGGTAGGGGAGGGTCATAGGGGTCAGAGGAGGGGGATGTATTCCAGGGCTTGCTAGGCTTGGTCAGGCAAAATCCAGGGGCAAGGTGGGGGTCTGGGGATAGGTCATGACATCACTCCCCCTTCAGCATCAAGACCCTTTGAGGTGTGGGGAGATCTCTGGCAGTTGGCAGTGGCATGGGAATTGTAGTCAAAGTGTGATGACTTCTCCACCTAGAAGCTCCCCAGGAGAAAATAAAAGAGGACCAGGATATGTCCAACCTACCATTGTTACCCTCTCATGTCTTTGGCAGCATCCTCATCCTCTTCTTCTTCCTTGTCATCCCCCACTCCTCTGCCTTCCAGAGAGAATCATGTGGAAGTCTGGGCCAAATATGAGGCCTGGAGGGTGGGGTTCAATCAGCATCATGACAAAAGGAGGGTCAACAAGATGCATTGATGTCATAAGTGGTTAGGCCTAGAGTCAGGGTAGCACTGAGAGTTGTCCAGGGTGGTGGCAGGCCCCTCCTTGGGTCCTGCCCCAACCAATACTTCAGGGCCACCTGCCCAACCTTTCCCCATTTCCCTGGCTTGTTCTGCCCAGCTCGCTGGGCCCCAGAATGGTGCAGGTGGTTCCAGATGCATAGCAGGTGCCCCAGTCAGGGGTGACTGCAGACCAGTTTGTGGAAGTGGTGGGGTGGATCTGGGGGTCCTCCACCTGAAGTGGTGTAGGGCAGAAGCCCTGGTGAGTTGCAGGGTAGTCTCAATATTGCACCTCAACTGACCTGCTACTTAGTGTGTGACCTGTCCTTGTCAGGGGGAGGCTTGTGAATTTGAGGAGCCAGTGGCAGGATCCTTGTGAGATTTGTCAGTGTGCCTTCTGTGCCATGTATGGCATGAGAAGTGTTTGGTGTTGTGGGACTGGCATGTGGTCTGTATTGCCATGGAGCAGGGGTGGGAGTTGGTCTGGGTGCTGAAATGACTGGATGAAGGGCAGTGAGGTCAAGTCTCAGGGCATGGGGAGGGAGCACCTCAGTCTGGGGGTCCCAGAGTGGAGGTTGAGGGGGATGGGGGTTGTCCCATAGGGAAAGTCAGGCTTCCCAGGGTGGACATAAGGAGGAGGCCCTGAGTGCATGGGCTAAGGGCAAATGCAGGGCATCCCCTCCTCCAGGGGCTGGGCCCAGCAAGAGGCCCTGGGGAAGGTGACAATGGCAGGCCCCCCCAGTTCTCATGTCTATTCTCCAGAGTCAGGGGCATTTGTGGGGCAGCTGGGGGACCCTGTCCTGTGCTGGAGGGTGGCAGAGGTGGAGGGGCAACTGGCAACATGGGGGGAGGAGCTCTGGGTGTTGCAGGGGCAATGTGATGGGATCAGGATGCAGCTTAGTGGGATCATGAGTCAGCACTGCAGGAGGTGGGGGAGAGGAGTGTTGAGGCCCAGGGGCTCTGGGGTGCCTGGAGCCACTGGAGGTGAGGTCAGAGGGGGGGGGGTTGGTGGGGTGATGGTTAGAGCAGGAGACCTGGGCAGCCCAGGTAGCAGTGGAGGCAAGGAGTTGATGCAAGGTGTAGTTGGCCAATGAGGTGGCCTCAGGTCAAGGGGGAGACCTTTGTGAGTGTCTTCCTTGTTCCAGCCCTTCTACTGCTAATCCTTCCTTCTGGATTGGGTATGCAAACACTAAATCCTCCTGGATGGGGCATCCACAGCCTTCACCTCAATCCAAGATGGCATGAGAGTGCCTGGGATTTTCCTCTGGAGATGGAGCAGGGGATGGGCAAATGGGGCAGCTACTGGCAGGTCACTGGCAGAGGAATTTGGCAGACCTGGGGTCATGGTGAGAGGTGGTGGTGAATATTGGGGAGGCATTGCTGAGGCATGAGGAGTTATTGGCCATGGTGGTGGCCCAGATGGAGATGGACTTGGGAGTGGCAGCAGTGGGTAGGGGTGTCTTGGGAGAGGGGGAGTGAGGGGGTTCCAGACTGGTGCCCTTGACATATTTCTTGGACTTATTTTGCAATTTCTCATGTTTTGTACCATCTTCTGTATTCATAGTAACTGTTGAAATAAAACCTTTCTTGAACTCTGAAGACAAATTTTCAAACTAGAAGGAGAAAGATGAAAGAAGGGAACATAGGGGATACTGGTGGGAGTTGAATCTCTGCTAAATCCAGAGGTGGGGGTTATGCCCACTGATGCTGTATAAAGTTTTCACTAGTTCCAGGCATCCCAGGGCTTGGTGGGGTGCCATTGATGGAAGTCTCAAAGCTTGGCAGGGGATCTGGAGAGGTTCTGTCAGAGCTCCCAAGTGTTGTCCTCAGGTCCATAGCCTTTCCAGCAGACAAGGTACCAGAGCTGACCACAAATGAGGTGGGAGTCAAGGATGTGGTCAACCTTGTAGTGGTATTTGTCCTTGACTTTGACAGGTGGGAGTCAGCTTAGGCATTGACCAGGGAAGGAGTCTGGAGTATACTGTTTGAGTAGGTGGACATGGAAGACAGGTGGAGGCCTTTCAATCCTGGAGGCAGGTTGAGCTTGTAGGCATGAGTTGAAACCTTTCAGAGAACCCTGAAGGGGCCAAGTCATTTGTAATCAAGCTTCACCAAGGGTCACCAGGTCTTGAGGTTGTGTTAATCAAGCCAGATGAGGGTGCTAGGGGCCCAGTCAGGGGTCATTTCACATCAGGCATTGGTGTGCTTGGAGTAGGCTCAATGAGGAACTGGTGGAGGGACCAGAGGTCTTCAATGACTTTGTGGGCAACATGCAAGGAGATATCCTTGAGGGACAGGGTGAGTTAGGGGTTGCAACCCTTGTTGGCATAAAATGGGGAAACTCCAGTGGCAAAGTGGGGGGTGTTGTCATAAGTAGACTCAGCAAAGGGCAGTTCTGCATCCCAGTCGTTCTGTAAATAATTAACATAGAGGCAGAGGTACTGTTCTAAGGTCTGGTCTACTCATTCCATTTGTTTGCCAGTCTCTGGGTGGTAGGCAGTTGAGAGGTTGGTCTTGATTTTGAGTGCCTTGCATAGTGATTGCCAGAACTAGGGGCTGCAGTTGGAGACAATGTCATCCAGGAGTCTGTGCTTGGAAAAGATGTGTTTAAGGAATAATTTGGCAAACTCCAGAGCATTGTCAGTGGTGTGGCAGGGGAGGAATAGGGCTTGCTTCATGAGGTGGCAAATGACCACAAGAATGGCATCAAAACCTTCAGACTCAGGTAATTTAATGATCTAGTCCATCAAAATTGAGGACCAGGAGTGGCAGCCAATGGGGAGGGGCTTCAGCAGACCATATGGGCAATGTCAGGAAACCTTGGCTTGAAGACATGGTTTGCAGGCTTGTACATACTGGGTGATGTTCTTCTTCATTCCTAGCCAAGAGTGAGTCCAGGAAATGAGTTGGAGGGTCTTACATATTCCTGAGTGTCCCCAGAGCTTGTGGTCATGGTGCTGCTGGAGAATGTTGAGGTGGATGGACTTGTGGTCTGAAGCATATATTTGGCTGTCCCAGAGCAGGAGTCAGTGATCTGGAGACATCATGAAGGTGAGGTTGGGGTGTGGGGCATCAGCAGAGCTATTCTGAGGGTCATGCTGAGTGAAGTAGGCATCTGAGGGGGCATTTCAGATTTGGTAGAGAATCCCTTCTTCATTCATAATTAGCACAGCATGAAGATGTTTGGGGGGGATTACCACATGGTGGTTGAATGCATTCCATTCAGCCTCAAACAACTTCTTTGGGTAGACAGGGTGAGGGCATTGGGTTTTGCTTCAAGTGATCCTGGGTGATAATGGATGGTGAAGTTGTACTTGGACAGGGCTTTGAACCATTGGGCTTGGTGGAATACTGTAAGTTGTTGTGGTCTGAGTAGACTTGGATGCAGTGCAGGGTTTCTTTGGGGTAGGCCCTCCACTGCTGGAAGGCTTTGACAATTGTGAGGAGTTCCTTGCTGTAGATGTCATAGTTGAGCTCCACAAGGATCATTGAGCAGGTGTAGAAGGCAATGGAGCAGAGATCCTTGCTGTTGGAGCTATAAGGGGACTGATCTCCAGACTGTCCCACCCTTGCCTAGCTTAATCCAACAGGATTGGCACCTCTATCTAGCTGACCTTCAGACCACCTGGCCCCTTCTTACTCCCTCACTGTCTTGGCTCCCAGGCCTAATGGGTATGCTGTGCTTGGCACATGGCATATTCTTGTCAATCATTGATCCTTCTACTACCAGGCCCAATTAGTCAATAGTTTGTAGTCATTGGCCTCTGCTTAGTCAATAGGTTGTAGTCAGTGGCCTCCAGCTTAGTAGTCAT
>JAGGAV010015753.1:0-23707 GCA_017657295.1 Termitomyces sp. DKA64
CATACCCATTAGGCCTGGGAGCCAAGATGGTGAGGGAGTAAGAAGGGGCCAGGTGGTCTGAAGGTCAGCTAGATAGAGGTGCCAATCCTGTTGGACTAAGCTAGGCAAGGGTGGGATGGTTCAGAGACCAGTCCCCTTACAATATTCATCACAGAATGCCATCTGATTGAAGCCTCATGACAAAGCAGAGGTCTGGTGTCAAAGAAGCCAAGAAGTGGTTGACTTGTGCATCACCATGAATGATATGGGCACTGAGAAGCTCCCACCAGACAGCTGGGCATCGATGAGCCTTTCAGAAAAAATAGTGGAACTCAACTTGGACTTTACTGGAGGAGCAATGCAAAGGCATAGATAACAGCAGTCTTGTATCAGGAATGGATATGTGACTGGGATACAAAAGTGCCACATGTGGGACACATTCTTTTGTCACAAGACTTACATAGTGGGTAAGTCTAGGTTCTGAGGTTGAATTTTGAGGTTGAACAAGAAAAAATTGACCCTCCATCATATTTTGGAAAGCCTAGAAGACTATCCAAGAACTGTTGCTCAAGATAAATGAAAGGATATATGGAAAAATAAATCTATCAGCATGACATAACACTTTGCCCTATCAAAACATTCACCTAAAACATGTTGTCTGTATTTATACATGAAGATATCTGCAAAAGGTGATTTAAAAGATGATATTTGTAGTCATGCTGTTGAAAACAGGATGTACAGATGCCAGACAAGGTCAGGATAAGTGCTGTTGCTGTGGCTGTTAGACATGAAGATACAAAAGCTAGGAAAACAGAATGTACAGATGCTGACAAGGCTAGAATAAGTGCTGTAGCTGTTAATCATGAAAATGCAAATGCCCATATATTCAAGGTGAGGTTACAATCCAAATCAGTGGTATTACAGACTCACCCATGCAGGACATGAAAGGTAGAAAATATCAGCTTGTTGGAATAAATCCAGGGCTTCTTATGAAAGATAGTCACATCACAAAGTGACAGAATAAATCATGTACATCACATTTGATGAAGAGCCCTGTATCAGTCAATGGGCAAAGTGTCAAAAGGAGTACTCATGTGTTGGTGAGCTCTGCTACTTGATACCACACCCAATACCATTCTATGTAGCTTCTGTCACACTGTCTTCCTTCATGCTCTTGGAAATTGCAGAAACACTCCATCTAATGTTATGCATTGGAATTGATGTTCATCACTTAAATAGTGCTTCCAGTACCTATTATCTTTTTGTGGAAAGGCAAGAAAGTCTATTATGAGGACTCAAGTAGCACAGTGACAACTCAATAGGTGTCAACTATCTAATGTCCATAATTCTCTCAAGCAAGATCTTGAATGTCACCTGACAACCTTTTTTTTTGCCAGTTGCTCAATTGCAAGCTTGTGCCTAAGATTAGTTTTTTTTTTGATTTTTTAAGGATAAGAATAAATATCAGAGCACATATAAAACACACTGCAAGCATGTTCTCTCAATGGAACCACTACAAATATCACTGTGATTAACAATGTCAGAGTGCATATGGTGTTCATTTTTCTATTATCTATTGTCTTGTAATGCTTCTTTCTTAGCGCTTTTTCTGTGTTTGATCTTACTGTGTCTTATTGAGTTGCCAAGACCAAAAAAGCAACTTGAACTGGACTGGACTGATAGTTGCAGCCCATGTGTTTTTGTGGGTAGTCTAGTTTATGCTTGCACACACACAAGAAATTTTGGTGGATCAGCCTCAAAACTAGACGAGACCAGTTGTGAGGCAGGTCACACAACACACAGAAATAATGAGATGGTGAACTGATCAATATCACCTGTTTCAAAAGTGTAATAGAACCAAACTGAACAATATATGTTAAAAGTGGACAAAGTCATACAAGTAGGTATAGAGAGATTTGGGGCTGATCCTTGAGTTGTACATACATTCACAAAGGGCAAGAGGTCTAGCAAAGAAAGTGCATCCATTGAAGCAGAAGTTCATGTTGATAATGTCTGATGCCTCTAGCTGCCATGCAGGGAAGACAGAAAGTAAGCTGTAGCAAGGGATTTTTTAATAATTGAGAAGACAAGCCAAGCAATGTCTCAGAAAAATCTATAAGAAAATGTCTGTAGTGACAGTAAGGATAATAGCAGAAATGGCAGTTCCAAAGATGTGTTGAAAAGGACATGTCTTGACTGGTATCAGCTTCTTGTGGATGAGAATGATACCTATTAAGGAAGTAATTTCCTTGTCAATTTCAGAAGTGGTTACTAAGGTGTGTTGCTAAGGATGTTGGATATGTTGCCGATTGGTGCTTAGCAAGGACCTAGGCTCATCAATGACACCCAAGTCTCAGCCCAGCAGTCACACTCCATAATGGCTGGTTGCCATCTTAAGTGATTATCAGTCCTCATCTGGACAAGAGTTGACGTGAAGGCTGAAAGAAAGGCATGGCAAGTCACACAAGTTGGAGCATATTGATTCTGAGAAGAGCAGTCCTGGGAGTAGTGATGACAATGCTGAGGGCAATGACAATGAGGGAAGGGAGAATGATGTGATGAGGTGAAGATTATTGAGGGTCGGTTGCTAGACAAAGAAGGAATTGATATTCACTCTTTAGACTCTGGAACAGTAATGTAAGGGGAGAGGATGGCTGGCAGAGGGAAACCAAGGTGTATTCAGTCCTATATGATGTCTATAAGCGTAGCTCTTTTCTTGACCACAGCTGATGAACTGAGTAACTGCCCTTTGATTGTGAAGCAGTTGGTACTACGTTACAAGCTACGCACTTTCCCCGAGATCAAGTAGTTGGTTCCATGAAGACTGTGGGTTCAATTCGACCAATTGTAGATCCTTGTATTTTGTGCACTACATCCACCTCCGGATTGTGGTGGAATATCTCTTTTTACATGATGTATCAAAGTTCCACTTATGGGACTTGCAGATGGAGTAGGGGTGCTGTTTGGGATACAAATTGTACTGGACCGCGGACCCCCGGTAGTTCGGACTCGGACAAAAAAAAGTCCTGCCACAACCAGTGAAGTAGTATCTTACTCATGCCCGACCCAAAGGGTAGTCCGAGCTCCGGACTTCTTGTGCCTTTCTTCGCTCCGTGTGGCCCGAGATGGAGATTCTGGCACGTGTGTGACAGAATTGATTTCGCGAAGCTCTGTGGGTGCATGGCAAGTGGGTACATTCTGCCGACGCCTCATCAAAGGCTAAATTTGGGTGTATACTACACAAGGTTACCGCACAAGAAAAGCAGGAGAAATGTGGCACACGGATGGGCTTGGAGGTATAAGAAGAGGACGGTTCTTCAGTTCCTCGAGTGAGCTCTCAAGGCAACTGAGCAACCCAGATCAGGTCCGTTGTTTCCGTCATGCTCACTCGACTTGGGATTGATGGGTATTCTGGATAGCATGTCTTACAAAATTTCCCTGTTCATCTACCAGGCAAGCGTCTATTTCCGCGTTGCTGAACAGACGGTCTGGTACTCGGGAAACGGCGGGTTCTGGAACCGAGAGGATGAGTTCCAATACGTGCTCACGATGAACGACAGCGGTACTTCGGGCACGATTCGGTTCCTGGACGACAACGGTGAAGCATTCCTGTTCGCTGTTGGTATCGACGAGCACAAGCGTTGGTGCGATATTGTGGCAGACCTTCGGGCCGATCAGACCGGGAGCTGGATCCACCCGCAGTATTACGATGGGGCCCGCAAGCAGCAGCGCGAGAATCAGCTCGCTTACTACCAAGTCACGAGTGCCTCGGGAGTCGATATCAGTATCCAATTCGTCGAGACTGAGGGCCAGAACCTCGACGCACAGATCATCATCCAAAGACGTTCGTATTGAGTTAGATAGTTTGAGGGTATAATTTGACGGCGCCGAACGTCGTCCGTATCGATTAGTGGTTAAATCATCTCGTTGTGGTGGAGAGTGCTCCGAGAAGCCGCAGGCTCGAATCCTGCTACGGACAGTCTGTCACCTTTTTGGGACTGCTTTGGCGAGGCCCTTGAGGCGCTTAGTCATTCACGTGCGCTGTTTTACCAGACCACGACGACGATGCGCGTCGATCCGCCCGCCGATGCGAGCGCCGATGCGACTCCGTTCGACGCCTATCTGCTGCGCCTCCTCACCGTCGTCGCGCACGACTCCACCGTCCCGCTCGACCTGAACATCGCGCTCGACGTCGCCAAAGACGACTCCACGGCGCAGGCGATCCTCCGCGCCGTCGGGGCCCTCGTCGACCGCGTGCGCAAAGCCGAGAACCCAGCGCCGACACCGATCCACCACGGGGTGATCGACACACCCATAGCGGGGATCCCCTGCCCGACGTGTGGGCGGCCGTCGCCGTCGGTGCTGCCAACGCCGGCGACGAACCTGGAGCGTGCGCTGGAGCCGCCGCCGGAGCTGCCGACGTTCGACAACGAGCACGACGAGGTTGTGTTTCTGCGGGAGGCGGTGCAGCCGCTGCGGGAGCAGGCGCAGGAGCTGCAGCTGCTGAAGGACCAGGTGCAGGACATTGCGCGGGTGTGCAATGCGGTGGCGCGGGGCGATCTGTCGCAGAAGATCACGGTGCCGGTGCAGGGCGTCGTCATGGTCCAGCTCAAAGACGTCATCAACACGATGGTCGACAAGCTCGGCCAGTTTGCAAAGGAAGTCACGCGCGTCAGCCAGGAAGTCGGCACAGAAGGGTATGTTGTCTTCCATTTATTCATTATTCCATTGATTATTATCCCATTTATTTCATTATTCCATTGATTATTATCTTTCATTCCATTCATTCATTATTCCATCATTCTCTTTCATTCCATTCATCATCACGTCCCAGCAAACTCGGCGGTCAGGCCCTTGTTCTCGATGTCGAGGGAACTTGGCGCGAACTCACCGGCGTCGTCAACAAACTCGCCGCAAATCTCACCAACCAGGTCCGCTCCATCGCCAAGGTCACCAAGGCCGTCGCCCTCGGCGACCTCTCCAAGCAGATCGAGGTCGACGCCCGCGGTGAGATACTCGATCTCAAGAACACCGTCAACGGCATGGTCGTCCGGTCCGTGTCTTTTCTTTTTCTCTTGTCGTCGCTCATCACCACCACCACCAGCCTTCGTGCCCTCGCTTCCGAAGTCACCCGCGTCACTCTCGAAGTCGGCTCTCAGGGAAAACTCGGCGGCCAGGCCCACGTACCCGACGTCGAAGGTGTTTGGTTCGAGCTCGTCCGCAATGCAGGCTTCCCTCTCACTCTTCTCTTCACAAGCTAATCAACAAGCCAGGTCAACCGGATGTGCTCCTCCCTCACCGACCAGGTCCGTTCCATCGCCAAAGTCACCACCGCCGTCGCCCGAGGAGATCTGACGCAGAAAATCGAGATTAGCGTCGAAGGCGAGATGTCTACGTTGAAGGGTCTGTCTAATTCCTACCTCGTCACATCACGACGTCTGATCCACCAAAGGCACCGTCAATTCCATGGTCGACCAGCTCTCAGCATTCGCGAGTGAGGTAACGCGTGTTGCCCTCGAGGTCGGCACCCAGGGTATACTTGGCGGCCAGGCCACCGTCGAAGGCGTCCAAGGAACCTGGGCTGACCTCACTCGTAACGTCAACGTACGTGCCGTGACTAGAAAGTCCTTTCCTTTCTCACCCATCGCACAGAAAATGGCCTCCAACCTAACTGACCAAGTCCGTTCCATATCCGAGGTGACCAAAGCCGTGGCCCAGGGAGACCTCAGCAAGCTCGTCAACGTCGATGTCCAGGGCGAGATGCTCGATCTCAAGTTGACTGTGGATTCGATGGTTGAGCAGCTCAGCACGCTTGCCAATGAGGTCACGAGGGTTTCGCTCGAGGTTGGCACAGAGGGGATTTTGGGCGGCCAGGCGTATGTCCCTGACGTGCAGGGCATGTGGAAGGTGCGGCGCCGCACAGCGCGGTGTTGTCGTCAACTCTTCCTGACTGATGGGACGAGCAGGTGCTGACGGACAATGTCAATCTGATGGCTAACAACCTCACGTCACAAGTGCGCTCGATCGCGCAGGTTACAAAGGCCGTCGCCGGCGGTGACCTAACCAAGAAGATTGACGTTGATGTGCGCGGAGAGATTCTGGAGCTGAAGGAGACGGTGAATGGGATGACCGAGTCGCTTAGTGTCTTTGCGGACGAGGTGACAAGAGTCGCGAGGGAGGTCGGGACAGAGGGCAGGTTGGGCGGGCAGGCGAAGGTAACGAATGTTGGTGGCACATGGAAGGATTTGACTGATAATGTCAATGTTATGGCTAATAACGTGCGTTTCTTCTCCTGGAGTCGACTCGTGCTGATGCGGGCTTTGGATGCAGCTGACGCTCCAAGTACGGAATATCGCAGTCGCTACGACCGCCGTTGCACGCGGAGACCTCACGCAGAAGATCACGGGCGTTTCTGTCAGTGGCGAGATGCTGTCGCTCGTCAACACTATCAACGATATGATTGATCAGCTTGCCATCTTTGCGAAGGAGGTCAAGAAGGTTGCGAGAGAGGTCGGTACGGAGGGAAAGTTGGGTGTGCAGGCTGAAGTGGGGAATGTCCAAGGAATGTGGCAAGAAATTACGTACGTCGTCTGTCTCCTCGTCGGGGCTGACGCTGACGGCTCGCATCGTCTGTCTCCAGGCTCTCCGTGAACACGATGGCGAGCAACCTCACGACGCAAGTGCGCGGGTTCGCACAGATCTCCGCCGCAGCGATGGACGGCGATTTTACGCGCTTCATCACGGTCGAAGCGAGTGGTGAGATGGATTCACTCAAGACGCAGATTAATCAGATGGTGTATAATCTACGGGATAGCATCCAGAAGAACACAGCTGCGCGCGAGGCGGCTGAGCTCGCCAATAGAAGTAAGAGCGAGTTTTTGGCGAACATGTCGCATGAGATCAGGTGTGTACGTTTCTTGTCTGGTTGGATGAGGGGTTAATCGGATGTATAGAACGCCGATGAATGGGATTATTGGGATGACCGAGCTTACGCTCGATTCGGACTTGAATAGGTCACAGAGGGAGAGTTTGTTGCTTGTGCATAGTCTTGCAAGGTCGCTTTTGTTGATTATTGATGATATCCTTGATATTTCAAAGAGTGTGTTACGCTTCGTCTCGTCTCTGTGCTCACTGACTCCCTCACTCCCAGTCGAAGCTGGCCGTATGACGATGGAAGCCGTTTCCTACTCCCTCCGTCAAACCGTCTTTGGGATCCTCAAGACGCTCGTCGTCCGCGCCTCGCAGAACAACCTCGATCTCACGTACGATGTCGAACCAGACATCCCAGACCAGCTCATCGGTGACTCGCTGCGCCTGCGGCAGGTGATCACCAATCTCGTGGGTAACGCGATCAAGTTTACGCCGAGCAAGACGTCGAGGAAGGGACATGTCGCATTGAGTACGAGATTGCTGGCGTTGGATGATCAGAGCGTGACGATTGAGTTTTGTGTTATGGACACGGGGATTGGGATTGCGAAGGATAAGCTAAATTTGATCTTTGATACGTTCTGTCAGGCGGATGGGTCGACGACCAGGGTAAGTGTGGTGTTCCTGAAGAAAGGCGTCTATAGTGGGCTGATGCACGTGCATGTAAGGAATACGGTGGGACGGGTCTTGGGCTATCGATTTCGAAGAGGCTTGTTAACCTTATGCAGGGAAATATGTGGGTCGAGAGTGAGGTGTCGAAGGGCTCCAAGTTCTTCTTCACCATCACTTCCCAGATCAGCCATTCCTCGATCGAGAGCACGCTCTCGAAGATGTCGTCGTTCGCGAAGCGTACGATTCTGTTCGTTGACTCGTTGTATGATACCACTGGCGTCGTCGATCGCATCAAGGAGCTGTGTCTGCGCCCGCATGTCGTTCATATGGTCGGTGAGGTGGCAGACAAGGAGAAGTGCCCGCATATCGACACTATCGTCGTCGATTCTCTGGGCGTCGTAAGTTCCCTTTGGTTTCTCTCGCTCGCTCCGCCTTGACGTGGCGCTTATCAGACTGAATGCATCCGTGAGTACGAGCACCTGCGCTACATCCCTATCGTACTCCTCGCACCATCGATGCCTCGCCTCAATCGTACGTCACCTCCCTTCCTATCTAACCTTCCTTTACATTGTGTGTCTCCTCCTCTTAGTAAAATGGTGCCTTGACAACAGTATAAGCGCGCAGCTCACGACGCCCGTTACTGCCCAGGACCTCGCCTCTGCGCTCATCTCCGCCCTGGAATCCAACACCGTCAGTCCCGTTGCTGCGCCCAACGATGTCACGTTTGATATTCTCCTCGCCGAGGATAACCTCGTCAATCAGAAGTTGGCGGTCAAGATTCTGGAGAAATATGGGCATACTGTGGAGATTGCGGAGAATGGGAGTCTGGCGGTTGATGCGTTCAAGAGTCGGGTCGTGCAGAGTAAGCCGTTTGATATCATTCTCGTAAGTGGGGAGGTTGGCACGGCGAGAAGAGGGACTGATGGTTTTTTTTTTGTTTTGTAGATGGACGTGTCGATGCCGTTCATGGGTGGTATGGAGGCGACGGAGCTTATACGTTCGTATGAGATGCATCGTGGTTTGACGCCGACTCCCATCATCGCTCTCACTGCGCACGCCAGTACGTTTCCGTCGGTGTCTTTGTAGCCCTTGCTTGTTGTGACTGTTGTCGATAGTGATTGGCGATCGCGAGCGATGCCTGCAGGCTGGTATGGACGACCACATCACCAGTACGTCGACTTTACTCTTTTTGATTTGTCTCTTCCCCGCGCCTTGTTCCTCATGCCTCGTGACGCAGAACCCCTCCGCCGTGGCGACCTCCTCAATGCCATCGGCAAGCTCGCTGGCGAGAGAGGCGCGGCGAAACCACACCGACGCGTTCCTCCGGGATTGGAAGCACTGAGATTCCAGGATATACCTCGTTGACTCTGAGACGCTCCTGCGCGCATTTATTTTTTGTTGATATACTGGCTGTGATTAGACCATCACGTATTTCGGACTTTTCGGTCGTCATGCTTTTTTTTTTTGATACCTCCTTTTTGAATTGCTGTGACATCTCCCTCATGTACTTATATCAACCCCCATCCCCGGGTTCTTGCATATTACCTCGCGTTTAAGTATTGTTACCCTATATAACCAGCATCTCGTCGCTACGCATTTGGTTACTGCACTGCTAGACTTGTGACGTCTCGCCAGATTTATGTGTTCTTACATCTTCAATGGCCTTGGCGTTTATTTTGCGTTGTGGTCGTGTAAGCTTGTAAACTTGTACATGTACATGTACCGGTCATGTATGTGGCTTGATTGAAGTGATCGGGAATCTTACTGACGGCGAGTGGGGGAAGCATTTGCTCCTCCTGGTATTGTTGGTTTTCGTGAGGGAGAGTTGGATTATCTCATGTCGTATGTATACGGCTAGCGCTTACACGCTCTTGGATTATCGGAGTAAGATGTTGGGGTGTGCAGCCCCGGATGTATCCATGCTTCCGATGTTGACCGTCGTTTCGGAGCCCCGGTCGGGTTTGTGTGGTATGACCGGCCGGTGGCTTGATCGCTGCCCAGTGCGCGCTTGGGCCTCGTCGAGCTGGAGTTGCCACCGTTCCT
This sequence comes from Termitomyces sp. DKA64, assembly GCA_017657295.1. NCBI lineage: Eukaryota > Fungi > Basidiomycota > Agaricomycetes > Agaricales > Lyophyllaceae > Termitomyces > Termitomyces sp. DKA64. Next base: position 9,562 of record JAGGAV010015753.1, read on the forward strand.
GTCATCGATCGACACTCGTATCGAATCGAATGACTTCTGGGACGCTAGGGATTGGTGGTTCATGGGAAGATGTCGTGGGAGAAAAGGTATACCTGATACGCAAGCAAGACTTGCGGATTAGAGGTTAGAGGTTTGTATGCCCCGTGGGAATCACCCTGGGTCGTGGTCGAGCAGTGTTGTGATGGGGCCGTTGGTTAGTGCAGATGTGATTCTGTTTTGATAGGGTACTGTGGGTTCTGGTGGTACTAGAAATTCGGTATGAATGAGGTAGTGACATGCATTCAAGTTGGGGATGAACGAAGAGTACAGCCGTTGTAAGCACCGGAGTAATGATGCAACTCCGCGAGTGTCGCTGTGATGTTTGCGAACCTGACTGGTTTCGATCCCTCTGCGCCTCTCGACGAATCTTTAGGGGAATTTCTGTCGTCACAAATAAGCCCCATAAGACAACTGGAGGTTGAACAGCTGCTGCTGAGGGAAGACAGGATCTGAGTATCGAGAGATCCAGATTTATATCAAAGCACCAAGTGTCTCTGCGTGGATAATAGCCGGTCTGTTAATACCCACATGTCTCAATCAGAATGGATATTTTACATTGTTTACCATTCCAAGGCCCATAACTGCATTTTCAAGCTCCGCACTACAGTAAAGCCCGTCCACCGGTCATGTCGACGCGTCAAGCTCCTGGCTCTAGCATGGCTCCCGTAGCCCCATCCATGAATTCCAAGAAAAGGAGCACGTCAGAAGCAGGTGCAGACCTTGACAATCCAAGATCTCGGAAGAAAACGAAAAGGGATGATAGTACCAAGGACAAAAAGAAGCGGCCCAAGAAGAAGAGAAGAAAGTCGTCCGTTGTTACCACCGTGGAGCTCGATCTTCGTCCACGGTCGAAATCTAGGAGTGAGACAATAATACCACAGGATACTGCGCAAGAGGAGGTTGATGTGACGCCTGGAAACGTGCTGGACGAGGAAGCGCAACCTTCGAAGGATCTTAGTCACGCAGAAGACATGGAAGACACGTTTCCTAGAATTGCAAGTTTTCGCTGTCGCCTTTTTTATATGCATTGCCTCATATCAAACTACCTTCAGCCGTATGCAGACAAGGGAAAGGGAAAGGCGAAGCAAGAATCTTTTCCACCTGCTGGAGAATCCCCAGAAAGCCAAATAGCACGATTGCAACAAGAACTCGAAGTTCAACGTCTCGTACGTCCAGAATATCATCTTTTTTTTTTAGCTCTTTCTTGTTCACTCTTTCGCGATTCCAGCTCCTCACGCAGCATCAGTCTCATCTAGTTCAGGTTCACCAAGCACTTACTTGCCAAATCTGCCTTGATCTGTTGCACAAGCCCTTCGCTCTCGCGCCCTGTGGACACATTGTCTGCTACCCTTGTCTCGTTCGGTGGTTTACGGCTCCAGAAGTACCTGGCGAGCTCCACAGCCTCCAAGAAGACGTTACAGGCCCTCCGGAAACTTCGCACTGCCATAAGAAGAAGAAATGCCCTGTATGCCGTACACATATTATTGAGCGCCCCGTCGAGGTTTGGGGTGTCAAGAGCATGGTTACCGGGCTTGTACGCAGCGGCTTGGTCGAATTGCCTGCACCTGCACCTGCTCTAGAGCCTGAGGCCTCAACATCAACCAACGATGACCCTTGGCGTAATATCTTCCACAACATAAGTCCAAATCGCTTCTTTTTCGATGTCTTGGAGCCGCGTCCTCCGCGTCCACCACGACCCGGTGGTGAGGGGCTTGAAGAATTGGGCATGTACGATGCAGACGATGGCGGTATTTATAGGTGCATTGATTGTATGCACGAGATTTGGCGTGGGGTGTGCACTCATTGTCATCGGGAATACCCTGGGCATCAAGCTAGTGAAGACGACGAAGATGACGAGGAATTGGAGTTCGATGCAGGCGGGGAGTTCCGCGATATTCTGCATATGTTCGCACATGCACCGAACACGTATCTTGGCGATGATGGGGAATACATGGACTCTGACTCGGAAGCTTCGGCCCTTATTTTCGGTGAAGAGATCGATGACGAGGAAGGTGAGGAGGAGGAGGGACATGATCTTGTTGAAATACCCAGAGCTCGTGATCCAACATACCCCGGCGCACCAAGGACGTTTAATCGCCTATACCCTGATCCGCTTGGTGATTCATTCCCGGTTGGTCGCGCTGCGGAAGATGAAGAAATTGCACATCTTGACGAAGTTCAAGTGGTTGAAAGCGGTGATGAATCGGATGAGTATGAGAAGGATAGCTTTATTGATGACTCAGAAGTACCACTCCCAGCACCATTTCTCGGGCGATCATCACATTCAGGTCGCCAGATACATCGCTTACCAAGATCAGGACAGAGTCACGTCTCAGATGGAAGTGATGAAGAAGATGGCGATATCGAGGTTGCTGTGACAGAGGGAGCTGCGAGACAACTTGGCAGAGTGACTAGAATGAGGGGGCACGCATCAAACCGGATTAGTATTCAGAATGCTATCCTGGTATCCGACGACGATGAAGAGTTTTCATATTTTCCGCCAAGTAGGACCACGGCTAGGCGTCCAAGAACCATTATCGAACCTTCAGATGACACTGAAAATGAGTAAGCCTTAGTCTTTTCTCTCCAATAAATACTCAATATGTTGGATGCCAGGAACTTTGGGGAAGAAGATAACGACGATGACGGCGACGATGATGAAAGGTAAATTGTCCTCTTAGCACCTACTTGTTATGCTGCTCATCTCTCGCTCTAGGACTTATGAAGACGATGGTTCAAGGTCGGGTCCTTCGTCACGTCTATCAAGATTGATGCAACAGCCGGGCAATGATGAGGATGAGAAACAGGACTGGTAGTTGGTTTCCATAGAAAGCGGAAGCTTATGTGCATGTCATTACAATATGCATGGGTACAATAACTTGGCAGCGTTACATACAATTTTCTTGCAATCAAATGGAATGTTTTTTTTTCACGCTATTGCAACATGAGACGGATCTTGTGTCATTCGTCCTTATCTCTCTTCGTTCTAAACATCAGTCTATTTGACCAATGTTTACTCGGAGAAAGTAGCTCAACTAGTGTGATGCTCTCATGAGATGAATAGCGCCACAGTCTGCAGTCCTGGATGGACCATCGAACGTGTGAAACTCGAAACATCTAAATGGTCTGTTTTGACTACGGAAGAGTTGTAGACATTGGAGATGGCCATATTGATGAGACGAAACTTCCAGGTCGCAGCCTTGCCCGATGATGAGCAAGCCATGTGCGTCATCAACAGGAATTTCAAAGAGATTTTTCGCGAGCCTCTCCGAGTCTACTCTGGACACATTCGGACTTGTGTGTATGGTGGGAAAGTCTTCTCAGTTCCTTCAATTCCATCCGCTTGAAAATCGAAACATCAAACGCCGCCCACGACCTTGATCCAAGCAAATTTGGTTCTGCACGACCACGCATTTCTATCCTTGTATGTGACGGCCATGTTTCCGGAATCATCGACTGGGAGCAATGCCAGACGGTATCCGTACTTCCGGAATGCCTGCATCGCGGACCGACAATTACTCGAACACCCAAATATCTGGCGGCGTATGACTGTACGAATGAGCTCAAGCATCCTAGATATACAGTATCAGTTCATCAATCTCTGAGTGTGGTGGTGGCTGTTACTAGGCTTCCTTCAAGCACAGGACCCTTCTGTTATCGTTTCGGCTGTATCACTGAGACTAGGCATAGATCTAATCTAATCTAGTCTAATCTGGTGATAGAGTTTAGAACAACCGTGACATCATTTTACAATTCTTCGTTTTCTAAAACGGTGACTTGCGACTTTCGACGCATTTGCGACTCTTCTGAATTCCAACAATTAGTGATTACTAGCAATATTGGTGCAGGATCCCTTCTTCCTGTACCCATAGACACAGGGCACAGGAAAACCGCAGATGTTAAAGCTCCCATAACTTGAAGCCTTCAAGTTAGGACCTGGACGGGTGTCTGCCGCACTGCCGCCTCATCGTTAGGACTTCTCGGACAGTATACGGCATATAAAAAAGTTGTGCCACGTTCATACAGCAGGGGGTGAAATCACTTGTTGTTTTAGCCTCGAATTCCACGAGGATGCAACGTGGCTCTACTGCCCTGTTGATCACGTATGATGCAATTAAACGCGCTGCCGGTGGCAGGAGCTTGTTTGATGGCGAGCACATCACACATGTATGCTCGTGAGTCGTGGCTAGTCTACATATCTCTCTAACCCGCACCCAACTCAACTGAATTTTCATTTGCACTTTTCATCGTTTATCGCTATCTGTGTCCCAAGTTACTCACGGCCGCTTCTGCCCATGCAACACTGTCCCAGTATTGTTCAGCTGCGACATACGCAACAACCATCGTCGTCCCGTAGTCGTGTGCCTTCAATACATTGGTTGTTTAGAAGCAACATCCCTCACAGGCGCAGTTCGTTTCTTCCAGCCGAGATACAGAAGAGGAACTTTTTTGGAATGGGGGAAATTGTTAATGTAATAACAAACGTCAGTCGACTCTGTAAACTCGTGTTTCTGGTGATCGATCCTTGTTCTATAGCCAGCACAGACAGTCCGTTCTCTTACCGAATCTCGCAGGCTTCTGGAGGAAGCTCAACAGGAAATTGCAGAGAGTAGAGAGCGTTCACAAATTCGACCTAAACACACGTTCTCCCGACTTCCTGGGTTCTTCTCTCGTAGGGGTGAAATTCGAGCTCTTGAACGAGTACTGATGGGAGAGCCCTCCTTTACCGTTCTTTTCGGTGCAAGCTCCACGGGCAAGGTTTGAATCATATTTCTCGTATACTCCATCGGTTGATTTGCTGATCTGTGTTGCAGACTGCATTGCTTAGGGAAGTTCTCTCACGGGAGCGTTATCACGTCCTCCATTTCGACCTACGTATCGCTGGGTTTGCGGACCTGTCCAGCCTCTATCAAAGCTTGAGTCAGCAGATGGAACTCTATTTCGAAGAAATAGCTACGAAGATGCCTGGGTACGAAGAATTTCAGAGGGAGGCGTGGAGTTTCAAGGTGATGACCTTATGATTCGTTGTATACCCCATCCAACACTTCTCCAACAGTTCGACCGTCAAAACGTGCAAGTCCCGTCTAAAGAAGCAAAACCGAGTCTTGTTAGAACCAGTGATATCGCTCGACTCATGGAATTATTTCAGGTATGCGAGTGTTCAGGTTAAACTCTAGAAACTTGAATTGGTCCTATGTTGCAGAGCTCACTTCTAAAGTATTGGGATTTTCAACCCCTGGAAAACGGTGACAATCACAACCATAGCCAAGGCAAACGCCGACAGTCGACTGACAATACGTCTGAACAAACACACGTTGACCCGGGTTCTAATACAACGCTCAAACGCTGGACGTTCCCAAAGTCCTTCAAGGGAAAGAGGAGAGAGTCTCCGAAGCCTGCAAGGACTTCGAATGTTGAAATTAGCCCTGAGAAGCGGAGTCATAAACCGTTCAAGAAAATGCCGGTCGGTCCACTTGTTTCTTCTGCGCTGAGAGGCAGAGCCTGATCTCTTGGACGCGGTATAGATCATATTCTTTGATGAAGCTCATAAATTGTCGGTTCCTGCGTGCTCTTACTATGCATGGTCGAACCTCGAACTGACCCTCCTGCAGGCCAGCTCTAATCCAATCAACAGAAACGATGAAGTGCTTGCTCGATTCTATGCTCGTTCTGACCAAGCAGGATCGTTTATGCCATGTCATACATGCTACGAGCGATCCATTCTATCAGACGTGGCTGAGGCAGTATAATGTCATGCAGCACTGCAAGGTAGGCACGGTTAGTATCCACGTGGTTCCTCTAGTCTTCATAAGTTCGCCTAGATCATGACTATTGGAGACTGTTCAAGATCGGAGACGAAGACTTATTACCGTGACCAATTGTTACCACTAGTCCCGGAAAGGTTACGACTGGGGCTGAAATTTGAGATTCTCTATGAGGCGTTTGGTGGGAAGTTGGCTCATTGGCGCGACTATGTCACCGATTATGGTCGGCCTCTCTTTTTTTCGCCTCGACTTTTGTCAACTCTCTAACTCTCTTGCTTTAGTGAATTCCAATGGAAAGGTTGATGGTATATGTCCTTCACTTATTCGGAGAATCATCGTACTCATTTGTGTATTAGTCAAGCAAAGCTCTCATTTTTTACAAGCCCATGCTCTCCTTAATCTTCATATCATTCACTCTTCACAATCCTCCAATGCTCAAGAAACGGCAACTTCAAACCAAAACCAAGCCGCTAACACTAGCAACCCCGAATCATTGCACCCAGGACTAGGGCCCGCCGGGTTCAAAACTTACCCTCCTGTCACACACCCACTCGCCCCAAATGAGGACGACCGCTCGAACATAATGATTGCAGGTTACTACTCAGCAGACTTCACGGCAATGCAGTTGCTTAAAGTTATGAGCCGCCTCACCCAGCCAGATACGACGTACATCCCGTATTTTCTCCTCTGCCGGGAAATGGGCGTGCGTGCTGTCGATGGCATGATCAAAGGCCGCTTATTGGACCTCAGATGGACCGAGACAATAACCAGGGAGGGCGGAGAGGACGCAAGAGCGCATAGTGGTGTGATGAATGCCGCGGGAGGCCCGGGAGGAATCCCAAGTTATTCTCCGCCAGGTGTCGATCCAGTTGCTGTGGATATGATGTCCCAGGCATCTGAGGAAGGTATCGTACCCGTGCTCGAGCACGAGCTTGGACAGAGGGATATCTACGAGGATGTGCTAGAGGTGGTTGGGCCTAAGCTGGTACCGACCACACCGATTATGCGCTATGCGATGCATGACGTAGTCCAGGAATACGAGGACGATCAATCGGTCTCCGAGTATGCCTCTTTGGCGGACATCGATGAATACTGATACATGAAATATGAGATGGTACGATGGCAAATTTTTTCCACAACTGTTAATTTTCCGGCCACGTTTTACATCATACAACTTTTTTCTCTGTAATCGCTTTCTCTCATGTTCCATTGACCCCGTATCATGGGATTGCTAGTGTACAATGTACTTCACTCGAGCCCGGCATATTTGACATCTGCATTGGCATCCAACCAAGCCAGCCATTTCTTCAGATAGCTACCGCCATGACGGATAGTTGACGAGTCGCCGATGACACACTGAGGCGAGAAAGTGAGAAAGTTCGGCTTGAGAAATGGATGCGCAAACATACCAGATGACGTTTAGCTCTTGTCATGGCCACTATGAGATTGTAGAATGAACGGATATCGTATTGTATGAGCATAGAATGGAGCTTACCATTAAGACGTCGTTTCTCCTTCAGAAAGCCTACCTCTCTCTGCAGAAGAAAGAGATGATATTTTTTGATTGCTTGTTAAGATTGTGCCTGCCTACCTTGTCATTACTGCGCACGAGACTTATAATGACTGCCTCTTTTTCTCGGCCTTGCATTCCGTCGACGCTTCCTATTTCGAGTTCCGTCCCATACATAGGACGCAGGAGAGAGGATAGAAGAGACACTTGAGCTTGATATCTAAACAGTGAACAGTTCGCATCTGCATCTCAGCATAATAAAAGAAACGGACGTACGGTGTAATAACAGCAATTTGACTAGGAAGGAGTCCAACCTCTACCTTTCCAACGCGGGATATCAACTACTCCTTGAATTGCATCTTTCAATTGTGACAACATACCAGTTTCTCGATCCAATTTTTGACGATAGTCGCCTCGTTTTCGTTACATCGACTACCCTCATCACCATCACCATCTACCCTTTCAAAGTACTCGCAACTTGCAGTGTCAAAGAACACCACAGGAGTTTCAAGCATCTCCTTTTGATCGTCTTCGTTATCCGCCTGGGTATTCGGAAGATCTGCCAGAAGATGACCTTTTACTGATATATGGGATATTAGTTTAGATGAATACAATGTCTTCGATGGAAAGGCGCAGATCTGTGAATGCATCCTGAAAGATGGTTATACCTTGCTAGAGTGTCGTTCCCGCGTCGTAAGACTGACCTATATTGTATAGTGAGCATCCGCTTAGTACTCTCCCCATACATGTATTGAAGGCGATCAAACAATGTGGTCTCCAATGTGCGTGGTGGACGCAGCAGGGGTCGAGTGGCCTTCGGCAGCATGATTGACTTAGGTGGCGGTGAGGGCTGTGGCCTCTCAGTTTCCGGTTCACTTTCGTCAGAACCGCTGACAGGTGGATCGGATGAAGAGTCTGATGCCTCGTCTCTTTGGGTTGGCGAAGGAGCGGGTGAACCTTTCGTCTTGTCTGCTTTAGCGGTCTTCAAGTTCGAAGCACCTCTCGTCTTCTTCTCGTTGTTTAATGATATAATAGTTGGCGGTAGTTGCATCGGATCACCAGCCAAAATGAGTTTCTTCGCTTTGAATATGGGTATCCAGCAGACCTGGAGAGACATGATGAGCGGGGAAAGGAAACTAATTGACAACAATCGGGTGTCTGCTTACAGCTTCCAGAGCTTGTGTCGCTTCATCGATGATCAGAACGTCGAACTCATGATCTGAGAGTTGACGCCCGCCAGCAGAATGGCAAGTTGCCAGTACTATCTTCCATCAGGGTGAGATAATGCCGGGTTGAAATCTTACAAAAAAACACGACCTGTGAATCTGAAAGGACTGATTTCACATCTTCACCTCCGCGTTGTCGGTATCTGGAAGTTCGTTGAGTTTCAATCGAGGAAGTCCCCACTGTCGTTGACTCAACTCTTTACGTAGAGCTTTTACATCATCCCACAACTTCTTGCGTTCTGTGCCCTTTGGGCGCTTCCCTTTAGCCCCCTTGCCTTTTCCAGAAAGCACCGCTAAAGTCTCCTCGAGCTCGTGCTTTACGTCCTTTGCCAGAGCCGCCTGCAAGCCCGGTCATGATATAATTCATCGCGGAGTTCTTTGATTTAATTACCTGATCTGTTCTTGTTGCTTTGACTTCCAGGGTAGAGTCGAGGATACCCTCATGAGACATTACTCGCGCTGGATGGCCGACCCTAGTCACCTTTAATCGCTCTCCTTTTTCTGGAATCGGAAGCGCTAGTAGGCGTTCAAGGATGTTGTCGATAGATAAATTGGATGCTCCGCAGACGAGGAGCCTAAGGGGCTTGGGATTGTACGAGGAGATAGAAGTCAGCTGACGGATGAGTTCGATGAGAGTGTGTGTCTTGCCAGTTCCTAGTTCAAATTAATACTCGGCACGAAAGAGGTAGCACAGGAAAGAACCTGGAGGTCCGTGGATACAACCTACTTCTGGGGACTCCAGGCAGAACCTGATTGCTTCTTTCTGACTGGGATTGAGGCCGCCGTCGAAGAACTTGATATCAGTGACGGGCTGCTTTATGGAAGGAGGAGTAACACCCATGAGAACTTTTGTGAGATGTATCGACTCAGGCGACGCCTTTTCGTCCTGATGACCTGTGAGGGATCAAGGGATGACAAGACTCTGATGACGTACTTTTTCAAGAATAAGGCGTCTCTCTAACCGTTCTAGAGCCTTTTCCATCCTGAAGCGAGTAAGAAACAAAGGAGGCTACGATATAGGCTAGGAGATAGCTTACCGATCATAAGTGACACTGTTTGTGAGCTTCACTACACGACAGCGTTCGGGTAGATCTAGGTCTTCAGAAGGAACTGACGAGTCCACCGCGATGACAATCCTCGTGTCAGAAATCTACAGAGTTCATCCAGTCCCGGAGAAATATACAAAAAGGCACACACCTTGTATACAACTCCCTCCGGCTGTGATCCTTTATCAGTCTCCCCCGCTGTAGTTTTCTTGGCTTTTTTGGTGACACTGGACACATTAGCCTCTATTCTTGCCAAGTCTCCTGGCCTTACAGAAGCTGTCAGGATGTGTTCAACTAAAAACTACCGACGAAATCATGCTTACCGAAACGTATGCGGAGGAAAGGTTGAATTCGTATGATATGCTGCCGGTCGTTCCAATTCTACCAAGCTACCCTTGTCATAAGATCAGAACTTATAGATAAATTGATGAAAACCGGGACTACGTTTTCCCACCCAAACCAATGTTGACCCTAACGATTCCTAACCCGCCCAATGCCAACCCTTTCTGTTCAAGAAGTTTGGGTCCACAGTTAGAAAGTAGCAGGGAACTATGTTCGATCTCCGCATCACGTTCTTTCTTCAGAAGCAACCGCTGGCGGTCTAGAAACAATGCTATCTGAGAATCGGCCATCTGCCAGTGGTGAGCGTCAAGGGGTAAGAAGCGTGATTCTGCGTGACACTTCAAAGAAACAATATACCAATTTAAGATGACCGTTCGAGAGCAAATCAGCTTCCAAAAAAAAGCCTTTATCTCTTCAAAGAATTTTATTCCCGCAAACAGATTTTTGAGAATGTGCCCACAGGGAGCAGCTTGAGTTTAGATGTTTAAATCCATTTGGGGAAGAAATCATGTGTCAGGTCCCAGACGCGAAGACGCGTCGCGACACCCGCAACACCAATCAGCAGCGCAAGAAAACTACTTTTGTAACACATGGCAGGCCAGAAAAAACAAAAGAGGTCATACATACTCAACCTTGGCATTTTTGGACAAAGAAAGAAGTATAAAAACTATGAATTGAAATGATTCCGAGAAGGAAAATGTATGAAAAACTTTCGTCTAGATATTGATTCTAACATGGGTTTTCAGATTCCAGTACAATTAATTACACCACGGAAATCTATCAGAAAGAGAGCTCAGTCAGTAATCAGCACCACAGGCTCTCTATTTTCATTATACCAGCCCAACTCTAGGATGAATTCTCCCGAGCCAGTTGCCGAAACTGTTAGAACCCCCCCCCCCCAGCATGGTACATTTATTCAACCAACCAGGATCGTTCATACTGTCCACATCCTTGCTTATCAGCAGCTGCTAGAATGAATTGGAAACCGGATGACTCAAAGAACGAGTACTTATCACGGAATCAAAGCTCGAGGCCCAGTGTGGCAAAACCTTTGATTGTGCTCCTGGTGCCACTTCATGCTGTCAATGTTATGTTCTATACAACCAACCTGATTTCACTAATCAAAAGTCTATTCTCGAGACTAAATGGCAAGCCCGTGGATTTGAAGTGTTGTTCTTGCCCAAGTTCCAGTGTGAGCTCAATTTCATTGAGCAGTGCCGGCCGGAGCCATGCAAAGCGTGTGAATTGCATGTCACCACCCATCATCGTCAAAGGAAGGTGATTTGGAGGTCAATGTGAGCATAGGATTGGAAACTATGTTATTGTTGACAATGCGATGGTAAGCTTACTTATGTTCCTGAACTGACCATTCAAACTTCTCAAATCAAAGTTAGCCAAGGCGTTCTCGGCGCTTCATGGATGCCTATTTTCATGGTTTGAATGGAAAACAAGCAGCGTGGGCTAGAAAATAGTATTGGAGTCACCGAATTCTGCCTCATTCATTGATGACGGGCTTGGAAAAGGCAAATCTTTTGCGAAACAATGCGGTAGTATCCTGTTGAGTACTTAATCGGGGATATCACTACTGCCACACCTCGTCACATTTGACGCATGTGAGTGTCCTCGACTTTACACAATTCCTAGTATGGACGATCTTATCACGATGATCAACATATCAGGTGACCAGCTCTCCAGACTATTTATTCGACAACATAACTGACGAAGTTGTAGATACCCATCATCTGTATAAGCCTTTTGAGATGTCTTGTGACTGTCAATTTGCAACCCAGAATGCCGGACCAGTCTGGCGTCCAAATGATAAACTCAAACCTACCCCGTCTAGGCCCGACACTGAAATCTATCGACCAGATATCCTTCAAAATATTGAGGAAACATTAACGGAATTAGATAGTGAACTGCGGGATTTAAGTCTTGATATCCATGGTATTCGTACAATTCTTGTTAGTTTCTCAGCTGATCTTCATGTACGATAGCTCATCCCGAACTGCAATATGTGGAACAGTGCGTGGGCAATTTTCTTGTGATGTTCAATGCTTCCAATGCCTAAAACAGCTATGCACACGATCTTCTCACTGAATTCATGGCTAAGCATGGTTTCGAAGTCACGAAACATTATCATTTGGAAACGGCATGGCGCGCGCTATTCACCAATGGGGAAGGTGGAAGGACGATCGGAGTCAACTCCGAGGTATGTGCTGAAAATGTTCGCTTGGAAACAAGTCCTGATCACGGTGTTGCTCTGCGTCAGATGGACGCTTTGCCCGGAGTAGGGCATGCATGTGGCCATAATTTGATCGCGATCTCAGGTATGTATACAGGGAATATCTTGGTCGACAGTCCTCGATCATCTTTTTAGGCGTCGGTGTCGCGATCGCTATCAAGAAGGTTCTTCAAAAGTTTAATATCGCAGGGAAAGTTGAGCTCTTAGGGACGCCTGGTGAGAACAGTCGTCCATCTTTATAGCGACTTCTCATCTTTAATTCGTTCAGCGGAGGAAGGAGGTTCCGGGAAAGTCGTTCTTTTGGAAAAGGGTGCTTACAAGGACATGTCCGCTTGTCTTATGTCCGCTGTTCCCCTAACTTTACTTTGTCGATGCTTAGCTGGATATCATTGATAGGTGCCACCCTGCTCCTGGACCGGTCGGATCCGTGAGTCTCACCAGCTGCCTCGCCTTGCATCGAATCGAGGTGGAGTACCAGGGACACACGTGAGACAAATGTCGTTATGCGCTTAACTGCATTCTGAGAAGTGTTTGAGTGCTCACGCTGCGTTGTCACCTTGGGAGGGTAAGAATGCCCTGGACGCGGCCGTCTTAGGATACAACAATATTTCCGCACTTCGCCAACAGCTCGTGCCAACTCATCGTGTCCATGGAATTATAGAAGGCAAAGATTGGGTACCTGGAAGTGAGTTTTCCAAATGTGTTATTCTATTTGAAATTTGATATTCTCTAATTTTACAGTCATTCCTGACTATGCCAAGATGATGTATGCAATTTATGTCCTTTGTCTACAAGCCACATTCAACAAATATCTTGATTATCTAGTTGTTATGTGCGTGCTCCAACACGTACTGAGGCGCAAGCCACTTTGGAGCGAGTACTTCCATGTTTCCAGTGAGCGAAGTCTCCTCCTGTATCGTGTAGGAATCAATTAATAAAATTTGGCCAGAGCGGCGGCGCTGGCATCGGGCTGCAAGGTCAACATAACAATTACAGGCATTACTTTCGATCTTCGACAAAATCCAGTTCTAGGTGAATTAGAAACATATATTTTCGCAGAAGCCATCTAAATGGGACCCTTAGGTGGCGAAGTAGCAAATGTGACCACCGCAAAGTATGGCGCAGTTGACTACGAGTGGGGAATCAAAAGCGCTTCGACTGATTTCGTGAGTACACCCGCGGGTGACTACCATTGAAGTATTGATGAAGATCATTTTTCAGGGAAATGTCACCTATGGTATACCCAATTTTATTGTAATAACATCACAGACACTCATGTACATCAGCCCTTCCATCACTTCACCCCGGCTTTGGTAGGTTCACAATATCTGTCTATTGCGTTCGGATATATAGCTCTCATATTATGTTCCTCAGCCATACCTACGGTCAGTGATGGTGGTAACCACACCATTCAATTTGCGCAGGCGGCTGCCACCTCTGTGGCACACTACGCTTGCCTTGATGTGACGAAGGCTCTTGCTGCTACAGGTGTTCGAGTCCTCATTGATGATGAATTTCTTGCCAAGGTGAACTCGCCCCCGGTATGATACACAACATCACTAACCTTTCTGTGCAGGTCAAGAAAGCGTACGATGAAGATGTTGAAATTCAGAAGTTCCTTGCGGGTAAGTGACGTTTCGAACACGTCAATCGACAAGTGTATTAGTGTAATCATGTATACCAAACCATTTCCGCTGATAGCCCACAATTTGGGACTTCCATGAATTTGTCTATTGAGTAAGGAATCGCCGGTGTGAAGCCCGGACCATAGCAAAGCAGCATCTGGCAATATAGTACATACAAGCAAAGGATTATCACTAGTCGTGGCAGTAAGAATAGTATCCAGGGAAGAAGTCCACTTGGATTTGGATGCACATTGGCAGACCTACTTCATAATCAAGCGGAACAAGTTCTTTCAACCTGATATTTAACTCTTCTATGGTGGCCTCGGAGACAGACCAATGAGGACATTCGGC
>JAGGAV010015754.1:0-23592 GCA_017657295.1 Termitomyces sp. DKA64
AGGGGGGTGCAAGTGCCACTCTCCTCCAGGGTCAACTCTGGTGCCAGCTCATTGGGTGAGGGATCTCTGGCAGCATCTTTTGTGGCCAACAGCTGCAGGAGGAGCTCCTCCTGCTTGTCTGTGGAGAGATAGCATACCTCAAGACCCATTGGGCAATGTTGCATGAAGTGCCCTGGTTTTCCACATCTCCAGCACAGTAATGGCATGGGGTGATGCTGTTGGGCATGTCAATGTCTATGGGGATGCCTGGCAGCAAGCATCACAGTGTGGGGATGACTGGAGTAGGGGTGGGTGCTGGATGTATGGGAGCAGGGTACTGGAGAGCAGTGGCAGGAGCAGGGCAGGAAGTCAGGTGTGTGTGGCATAGCTCCTGTCAAATCTCCATGAGCTGCCACTGATCCCAGGCCACCCTATAGCAAGTGGTGATCTGCTCATCATCCAGGTGGCCTTCTGCAAGGTTGTTGATATGTTCTAGTAATGTGGGGTGCAGCCCATCCTAGAATGTGAGGCACAGTTGGAGACTGTTGGGGTAGGCTACTTGCTTGACTAATGCCTAGAAGGAGTCAATATACTTGTCCATTGTCCTTTTCCCTTGCCCATACTGCTCCTGGTTGCATAGCACTAAGGCAGCAGTTTTGGTGAGGTTGATTGAGAAGAACTCCACCTGGAAGTCCCTTTCAAAGGCAACCCAGTCAGCAAAACTTCTGACACCTCTGAGGCATCAAAACACCCACAGTGCATAGGTGGAGGCACATCTGGTCTTGATGTATGATAGGACTCAAGCTATTTTCAGCACATTGGAGTTGAAGGTGTCTCTGCTGAAGTGAATGTAGGTGATGCAGGACTGGAGAAAACACTCTCCACTGGACCAGTTGCCATTGCATGCATCCAGGAGCATGGGACAGGGGATTCATGCTCAGAGGTTCACCAGAGCTGCTGGAGGAACTACAGGGGCTGCTGGGGGTGTTCCTGTAGCCAGGGATGGCATGGAGATAGGGGGCAGGCACTCTAGTAGTGCCTGAAGGGACTGGGAAATGAGCTTGGTGGTTTGGCAAAGGGTGAAGAGTTCAGTCATGTAATGGGTGAGGGAAGATTGAGTCAGTTGCACCTGGCTCTATAGGTGTAGCAAATGAGTCCAGGCCTCATCCTGTGGGGCTGGGGCCTCTGAGGGAGTGTCTGGGTTGGCAAGCTGAGATATAGGATTTTGTGGGTGCTTAGGCCTGGTGGGGAAGTGACAGATAGGTGGCTCAGAGATTCTGTGCAGCTATGAGGGGCTTCTAGACCAGGATTTGGAGACTTGTTCTGCTGTAAGGGCAACCTCCAGGAGTGGTGGCTAAATCATGCAGCTAGCAGAGGGGAATCTGAAGTATATTAGAATTGGTAAATGACAATACAAATAGTAACTAATTACCTAGCAAAGGGGAATCCAAAGAGAACAAGTCTAAGGATCCCCACTGCTTGGTGCAGCATGTCAGTGGATGGTGGAGGCATGGGGATGACTGTATATGTGTCTGGAGTTAACTGAAAGTGCTCAACAAGGGATCACAGTAAGTTCTGGGGATTTCCCAAAAGGGAACACAACCTCTGGAGATCTCCAGGAATCTGGATGATGCCCTGGAGTCATCAAATGAGCCTCAGGGAGTTTGGGATGAGCCAAGGAGAGTTGGCTTAGATTGGGCATGAATGTCTGAAATGGAAGACCCTGTCACAACTTGTCCCTGGACCTCTGCCTCACCCCAGACCTCCTCCAAACCAGCCCAGTAAGCCTGGAATGTATCCTCCCTTGTCCCCCAACCCCTATGACACTTCTCTACCCCTGGCACCTGCTCTGGCAACTCCCAAGGCTTCTCTGGAAAACCCTAACACTTCTCCAGCATTCCCCATGATCTCCCTGGCCTCCCTTCAGTATCTGGGTAACTCCACCCTCCCCTGGCATGCATCACAGTTACATATCAAGACAATACTGCCACCCAACTAGCCAGTCTTGGAATGCCCCAAACAACTGTACCCAAGACCCACCTGCATGATCTGACCTCAGACCCATGATTCTGGAGGAGTTTTCCCTGCAAGTACTTAAGCCACAGTGTAGTAATAGTTAGAGTAGTCTTGATATTACCTATGTTCTTGTGTTTGTTATGTCTCTCATGTCTCTGTCTCATTGTTCCATACTGTCTTGTTGAATCTCATCATTTCCTGATTGCATCTACCTCAATCTTATCAGTTTCCTTTTTTGTCTCTGTCTCTTATCTGTTTCCTAAGTCTTGTCTTGTCTTGTTTCCTTCTATTTCTTGCCTCATCTTGACTTCCCCAATTACCCCACTGCTACTCCTGTTCTCCATTGAAGTCCCCTCCAACCCAGAACCCCTTAAAACTCCTCCATGCTCATAACTCGGACCTGCTGAGTTGCCCTCCAGCTCTTGTAACAACTCTGGAGCTCTGTACTGTATTTGTCCCCCACTTGCCCATCACTCCCACTCCTCTGTATAACCTACCAAAGTATCCCAGACCTCCCTGAACCACCATTATCACCTTCACCCACCCTGTTTCACTCTTCTGGAGCTCATAGCCAGGGATTGTGAGTGTAGATGTTGTGTCCACCTAGTAAGGAACTCACCCAGTGTAGCTGAGCCCCTGGGTCAGCAGAATCTGACAGTAAAGGTAGCAGGTGTAGCAGAGTGGCTGGAGCCCAAAAGCAAGAAGGAAGTGCAGGCTTTCCTAGGCTTCACTAGGGTTAGGGTTAGAGCATCCTAACCATGCCTGAAGTGGGATAACTCCAGGGTGCTGTGATGATGGAAGTAAGTTGCACATGTACATTTGTGCTGCAGCTGCCTTTGCTCCATGGTTCCTTGGGTGACCCACTCTTTGTCAGTATGCAGCAAACTTCCTCAATGATGGTTTGGTTTGCTTTTTATAATATGCCATTTTGTGTATGAGCATAGGGGGTGGTGACTCAATGAGAATGATCCTGTGGCCACTGAGGTATGTTGACTATGCATCATTGATCCACTTGCACCCTGCATCCATCTGCACTTCTCAAAGATTCCTGCCAGTTTGCCTCTCTGACTCATGACAGTATGACATGAAGGCTGTTGGAGTAGTCACTGCCTCCTTCTAAGTAGGGAAGTATCCAGAAATGTAGGAAGCTCTGCCATTTGATACCATCATCATATAAGAAGCCCTGCTTAGTGATGTCACACTTGCTAGTCCCTAGAGGTCAACATGGACACAGTCATTTGGTGGCCCTTCAAGTTCAACCTGTGCTTGGCATAGACACAATCCTCACACAAGCCCAATATATTCAGTTTCCCTCTCATCACCAGTGCATCCAGCATATTTTTTGCTAGGGCATGTGCCAGATTTCTAGTGTTGTTGGCTTGAATTTCAACTTAGCAATAAGTGCAGTAGATGTCTCTGCTATTTACTGGCCTGCAGAGCACTTCCCTACCACAGGGTCCAGAAAATGTACATGTCCACAACTAAAAATGAATCTGAAGCCAGCTTGATCAAAACAATTGATTGAGATGAGGTTTGATGGTGAGATCTGGAACATGTAGTGCATTTTGGAACACTAATTTGGATGACCCTTAGCTGTCTTACAGATCCTTTTCACTGTTCCCTGACTGATTACACAAACATGGCCCCTTTTGGAGCAGCATGCCCCTCTATTGGCTTTGATCACTCCTCATAGTCAGAGAAAACTTCTCTGTTGATGAAAAAATGACCTGTAGCTCCTGAGTCTGCATAGGTAGGTACATTCTAAACTTTTATGATGTTTGCTCCAGTCCATCTGATCATTGCCACCTGATCCTGCCCGTCACCACAGTCCTGCAGGGTGGCTGATAGTAGCATGTACATTACATGGAGCTGTGCATCAGATTGGTGATTAGTCATTCTAGCTGCATTTGCAGCAGGCAGGGAGGTTTGGGTTTGTGTTTTATTTGCTGCATTAGTGGTTTTTCCCCTGTTCCTGAAATTTGGTGGGAACTGCCCTTCTTTCCCTCCCCCTCCCGAGTAGCAATTCTATATTGAATACTGCAATCAGGACATGATTTGGGAAGGTGGTGTAGTTTGTTCCGTCCAAGTGGACTTCTTCGGGGATGTTTGGTGGGTTTGCCGAGTTTGTGGATGTCATGAGTGTACTGTTGTTTCACTGTGTATGGTGTGTATGGGTATGAGTGTGGAGACGACTTTCCGGAGTAGGACGGGGCCTATAACCTGCAAACTAAAACAAAGTTTTAGTCCTCAGTCCACTCCGTATAGTGTAGTCGACTGAGGCTGTTTTGTCGCGTATCTAGATAGATAAGAAAAAAACAACAATAAAGTTTGCCACAAAGGACTGGAAAATACCGATCGCCTGTCTGTAAGCGTCGATGGTGGATGTCCATTCTCAACACATTACTTGGCTGAATGCCGTCCCTAGGCCAGGCAGTCGGTTATGCCGGCGGCCATCAAAATGTTTTGGCCACGTGCCGATCCGTGCGATGGCGAGGCCGACCATGCTTCCAGAAACTCTTTGGTGTCTGCTTGGAGCTGTGTTAGCTACTGCGCAGGCCCGACAAAAGCTCCCACTTAACTTCAACTCAGCTTTTTTGCCTGACAATACTCCACATCCACCGACGTTTACTTTGCCAGCTGCTGCGAATTTGACAATAAGCGTCGCCCTGTGCTCTTCTACGAACTCTCCTCCGAGGTTTTTCGTTACCAACAGTTCTACTGCAGGTGTTCCGGGCTCAGAGGGGGGAAAAGATATATTCGAGATTGAATATACAAATGGCTTGGGTAGTTACACCGGGAATTTTGTAGATGGTGGTGTGTTAGCAGTGGAAGGCCTAGAGCAGACATCGTTCGAGGTGGGAATATCTGATCAAGGTATATTTCCGCTCTTCATGCTCAATATACAGACTCATTACTATTGTTATTAGGTCCAATACATAGCCTGCTGCAAAATTCAGATCTGCCGCTACTCGGCGACACCACATCGAACCAGGCTATCATCTTCTCCCCAGCATTCTCTGAGGTTCGGTATTATGCTCCCACATGGCCTAATTACACCTTTCCTGCATCCAATCTATCACAGCCTTCTTTGCCATCTGGGTCGCCAAATTATACTCTGATCATTTCTCCAACGTCATCAACACCTTCTCTAGCTTCTTTACCTCAAACAGGGTGTATGTTGTCATCTCAAAAGTCAACAGGAATCATTTCAAATGAAAGTTTATGGTTACGTGATGCATACGGATGGAGAACACAGTGGCTCATGGAAGGACTCGCCCCCTCCACTAACTACACTGCATACGTTATTCAAGATAGCACTCAGGTTGGTGGTCCTATTTACTTCGTAACAAAATCAGGTATTTTGTCGCTTTTGACTCCCTGAATGGCCTGTCTTCATTCACGAGTACACTAGCCTCGTTCACGTGTCCGCTGGTATACAGTTTGCCATACTGTCCTGGCGTTGCGTACCCCGTTCCACTTCCACGGCCATCAATGATATCAGGATCGCATGTTTACACCGCCGCCAACATCCCAGAAAGTATCACCACTCCTCTTCTCTCATATCTTACGAACTTCACCATCACACTCTCGACCTTTGCCTGCGGACGCGATATGTATTCTCCTATAGTAAACTGCGTTGACTGCCAACGCGCCTACCGGAGATGGCTCTGTAGCATCACCTTCACGCGCTGTGGCGAGCCCAGCCCTGGAAATCCCACAAGCTTCACCAACACAGCTCTCGATACCAGCGCTACTGGCTTAAGTGCACTACAACCCGAAAACCCCAACGATCCATTAGCGCTGCGAAAAGTTTTCTCGGCACTGGTGGCTCAGTCTACCGACATCTCGAAGGCACGTAGTCCGACGTTGCCTGCAATGGGCGGTCCATATTCTATGTTGTTGCCTTGTCTTGAGACGTGCAATGCGGTGGACAGAGCATGCCCTCCCTTTGTGGGATTCACATGTCCAATGTCACAATTCAATGCGGCAGCGAGTTATGGAGTTGGTTACATAGATAGTGCGGATGGTGATGAAGGACACGGTGCCACTGGCGGCTCGCAAGATAGATGGGGTAATATTTGGTGCAATGGGGGCTAGCGCCCCTGCCTTTCTTGACCGGCCTTAAGTTCAATGTCTTGGTTGCGACAGCACGTCAGGCAGTGTCTTTGAGAGAGAGCGTTAGCTTCGTAAGAATTTGGCTCGATAGTTGGATGTGTGGGGAAAATCAAAAAAATCAAAAGGGAAAGGAATATAAAAGTCGAAAAAAGGTGAATTGCAAATGCTCGGGGCTTCCTCCTTTTCACATGCTCAACCATTTGCTGAATCCAAATACATGACTACAAGAGTGTTCAATTGGTTCAACTTTGCCTCTTCCCATTAATCTTCATCCATCCAACCTACTTGGCAGTTTGTTTAGTATTTTGACCATGATAGCACTCTCAGAGAATCCAAGGTACATCATAATATTGTGCCATGTTATCCTTTGCCTTTGCCAGAGCTGCCTGGGCTTCCTCCTGTGCGACCTTCATCCAGTCCACAAACTCATTCACTGCTTCATTCTCTGAAGGTTGGGCCCAGGGTTTGAAGCCCATGCATGAGTGATGTCTGGTGTCTAGGAAGAAGGGTGAAACTTGAGTGGCCATGTGAACATGGTTGCTGTACTGGAACTTGGCATTGGGGAGGAGTTTGTCCCAGTTGTCCTGATGCTCATTGCAGAAAAGGTGGAGGTACTGCTCAAGCTCCTGATTCATGCATTTGGTCTGGCTGTTGGACTGTGAATGATAGGTGGTGGAGGTATGAAGTTTCACATTAAGTAGTCAGTAGAGCTCTCTGGTGAAGTCTGCTATGAATTGTGGGCCCCAGTTGGACACATAGGCATCAGAGAGGCCATGGAGCTTCCAGACATTCTTCCAGTACAGGTTAGCAGCCTCCATGGCAGAACAAGTGGTGTGAGTGGGGATGAAATGTGCTCACTTGCCATATAGGTCCACCACTGCCATGATGGCATCATAACCATGGGTCTCAGGGAGCTCTACAATGAAGTCCACTGAGGCTACACTCCATTGCTTTATGGGGATGGGTAGGGGGTGGAGCTGTTTGTGAGGAGACAACATTGGGGCTTTGTCCAGAGACAGAGATCACATGTACTAGTGTAGGACCCAATATACTGGGACATCTGGGGTTACCAGTAGTTCCAGGACACTAGCTCCAGTATTTTCCATCAGCCAGGATGTCCTGCAATCCGAGAGTCATGATGCTACTCTACAATCCTCCAATGGAGCTCCAGGTCATTGGGCATGTAGATGTGGTCCCAAAAGGTCAGGAGTCCATTGTGGAGTGCCCATTTGTCTGCATGGATAGATTTGGCACTAGTGATGTGTCCTGACTTTAGTGCCTAGGCTGCCTGAGTGACAAGTTCCTCCTGTTGACCCTCCTGGTTTCCATGCCAGATGTCCTGGAGGATGCCTACCTCTGCTACTTCAATGGCTAAACCTTCCATAGCTCAGATCATTAATAGTTTGGGCCAGAGGAGCACAATGTTACTATTGTTGTCCTCTCCAGTGCCATAGTCCACTCTCTGGGACAGGGTGTCTGGCTTCCCCATACTCCAGCCTGGCTTGAAGTCAAAGTTGGCTAGGTAGAGGGACCACTGGGCCTGTTGGTGGTTGAGCTTCTTGGCTGTCTGGAAGTACTCAAGGTTCTTGTGATCTGTCCAAACCTTGAACTTATGCCATGTGCCCTCTAGGAAATGCCACCACTCCTTAAAATATCAGATGATGGCCAGCATTTCCTTGTCATGGATCTTGTAATTGTGCTCCACCACATTCAGGCTCTTGGAGTAGAAGGCCACTGGATGCCACTTCCTGTTGTCCTCTGGGGACTGTTGTGATAACACAGCTCTGGTAGCAGAGTCAGAGCTGTTGGCTTCCACCCAGAAGGGAGAGTTGTCATCTGGGAAGAGGAGGATGTGTCCAAAGGTGATGGCACACTTGAGAGTGTTGAAGGCCATCTGCTCTGGGGGCCCCCAGCTCCAGGCAGTATCCTTTGTGGTGAGATTGAACAGAGAGTGGGCATGGTGAGAGAAATCTTGGATGAACCTCTGGTGGAAGTCAGTAAAGCCTAGGAAAGCCTGCACTTCCTTCTTGCTTTTGGGCTCCAGCCACTCCACTACACCTATTACCTTCACTGTCAGGGGACTTTCATTTCAGACCTCCATGCCCAACCTAAGCCAGTTAACTCTCCTTGGCTCATTTCAAACTCCCTGAGGCTCATTTGACAACTCCAGGGCATTTGCCAGATCCCTGGAGATCTCCAGAAGTTGTTTTCCCTTTAGGAAATCCCTAGAAGTTACCATGATCCCTCATTAAGCACTTTCAGTTAAATCCAGACATCTATACAGTTGTTCCTGTCATGACTCATCTCCAAAGCCCCAGATTTTGCCCAACCAAGCCCAGCAAACCCTAGAGCATATCCCCCTCCCCCTTCAAACCCTGCAACCCTCTCCTACCCTTGGCACCCACTCCAGCAAACTCTGATGCTTCTCCAGAGATTTCCAATGCTTCCCTGGCATACTCTGGTGACCCCAATGAACCCTGGCCACATCTCCTATGGACTCTACCAAGCCCCCCAGCCATTTCCAAGCTCCTGGGCATCCCTAACACATTTCCTGACCTCAGCCCACACTACTTGCTCCCTCAGTCTGTCACATCACTCTGGGGCTTCCTGACAACTATGGCATGACCTGAGTTCCCATCAGTTCCCATCAACCATGACCCATGTCCTATCAGTTCCCATCAGAATACTGCTGTGGCCCACCAACTGATCAGAACTGACACCTGGCAGCCCCATGTGTCTCTGTTGAGTCCCACTGTCACACTTGCAACCCCCAGAAGAGGTCCCATAGCCAGTATATAAGTTGTAGAGCAGTATCTGTTATGGTAGTCTTGATATTTACCTGATTCACTGTTTTGTCTTGTGTGTTTCTGTCTTGTTGTTCCATCTTGTCAGTTTCAATCTTATCAGTTCCAATCTTATCAGTTTCCTTTCTCATCTTGTCTCTATCTCTATTTCTTAAGTCTTGTCTCATCTTGTTCCCTCAGTTTCTTGTCTTGTCTTGACTCTCCTGGCTATGTTTGACTCTCTTCTTATTGTCCCAGCTCCTTCTCTCAACTCCATGACCTCCAAAAACCTCCCCATACCCTTAACTTGGAGCCTAGCCCTGAGTTCCCTTGTATTCTCAACCTTTGACCCTAGAGCTCCATCTTGTACTCACTTCTCACTTGCCCATTACTCCTGCTCCTCTGCACACCCTTCTGGAGCACTCTGGACTTCTCTGGAACACCTTTCCCCACTTTGTTCACCCAGTTTCACTCTTCTAGAGCTCACTGTAGCATGAGATCATAAGTGTAGACATTATGTCCACCTAGTAAGGACTCACCCAGTGTAGCTGAGCCCCTGGGTCAGCAGAACCTGACAGTTCCCATGCCTCTGCTGCCTACTGATGTGCTGCACTGAGCAGCAGGGATCCTTAGACTTGTTCTCTTCAGATTCCCCTCTGCCAAGTGATTAGTTACTATTTGTATCATCTGTTACTGTTCTAATATACTTTGGATTCCCCTCTGCTAGCTGCATGATTTAGCTGTCACTCCCAGAGGTTGCCCTTACAGCAGAACAAGTCTCCAAATCCTGGTCTGGAAGCCCCTGATAGCCTGCACAGAGTCGCTGAGCCCTCTATCTGTTGATTCTCCACCAGGCTGAAGTACCCATGGGATTCTATGTCTCAGCTTGCCAACCCAGACACTGCCTCAGAGGCTCCAGCCCTGCAGGACAAGGCCTGGACTTGCTTGCTACACCTAGAGAGCCAGGTGCAACTGACTCAATCTTCCTTACCTCTGTGCCACCCCTGGCCATGGAACCACCCCCAGCAGCCCTGGTAGTCCCTCCAGCAGCTCCAGTAAACCCTCAAGTGCAGATTCCCTGTCTCATGCTCCTGGACACATACAATGGCAATTGCTCTGGCAGAGAGCATTTCCCCTAGTCCTGTCTCACCTACATTTACCTCAGCAGAGATGCCTTTGACTCCAATGTGCTGAAAATAGCTTGGGTACTGTCATACATAAAGGCCAGACATGCCTCCACCTACATGCTGCAGGTGTTTTGATGCCCCAGAGGTGTTGGAAGTTTCACAGATTGGGCTACCTTCAAAAAGGACTTCCAGGTGGAGTTCTTCCCAATTGACCCTGCCAAAACTGCTGCTTTAGCATTATGTGACTGGGAGCAGTATGGGCAAGGGAAAGAACACTGGATGAGTATATTGATTCCTTCCAGGCATTAGTCAAGCAAGCAGCCTACCCCAACAGTCTCCAACTGTGCCTCACTTTCCAGGATGGCCTGCACCCTGCATTACTGGAATGCATTGACAACTTTACCAAGGGCTGTCCAGACAACAAGTGGATTGCCTCTTGGTATAAGGTGGCCCAGGATTAGTGGCAGCTCATGGAGATTTGACAAGAGCTATGCCACACACACCTGACTCCCTGCCCCACTCCTGTCACTGCTCTCTAGTTTCCTGCTCCTGTACTCCTGGCACCTGCCCCTGCTCTGGCTATCCCTGCACCATAATCCTTGCTGCCAGGCATCCTCATGGATGTCAACATCACCTGAGGAGGATCTAGGAGGGGAGTTCTGTGGCTTGCATAATCTGGAGTTCCTGGATGAGGCAGTGGAAGTTGGAGACTGGATATACACTACCACCCTATGTTCCTGGCCCTCTATTGCAGAGATCTGGGCCAGCCAGACCACCTCTCAGTGACTGGCCTAGGCCTTTGCTGTGAACTTCACACCCTGGGAATTCCAGGACATTGTGCCTTTGTATCTCCATGCATTTGAGGATGTCTTCTCCAAGGCCTCTTTTGACTCACTCCCAGAGCACAAGCAGTGGGACCACACCATTGAATTAATGCCAGACTCTAAGCTGGCAAGCTGTAAGGTCTATGTGCTAGTGCCAAAGGAGCAGGACAAGCTCAATACCTTCCTGCAGGAGAAGCTGGCCTCCAGTTGTATCCATCCCTCCAAATCCCTGATGGCTTCTCCAGTCTTCTTCATCAAAAGGAAGGACAGCTCTCTGCAACTGGTCCAGGACTACCAGGTCCTTAATGCCACCCCTGGCCCTCTCCCAGTGTCCAGGTAACTCCAAAGTTGTAAGGGCAACCTCTGGAAGCAATGGCTAAATCATGCAGCCAGCAGAGGGGAATCCAAAGTATATTAGAGATGTAATAGACAATACAAAATAGTAACTAATCACCTAGCAGAGGGGAATCCAAAGAGAACAAGTCCAAGGATCCCCTCTGCTCAGTGGGGTGCATCAACAGGTGGTGGAGGCATGGGAATGGCTGTGTAGGTGACTGGAGATAGCCAAAGTGCTTGATGAGAGATCACAGAGAGTTCTGGGAATCTCTGGAGATCTCTGAGGACCTGTACAATGCCTGGGAACTGTTGAATGAGCCTCAGGGGAGCAGAACCAGGCAAAGAGAGTTGGTGTTGGACAGGGGAGGAGCCTGGAAGGGATAGTCCTCTGACATCACCCCTCCTCTAGCATGTGGCATCTTGACACATGGGGTAGAAAAAGTTCTGGATTGCCTGGTCTGCTGGTCAGAGGGGATAGATTCCCTGGATGGCTTGGGGCACATCCATGTGTTGTTGGTGGAACTCCCTGACCAGTCTGGGCACATGCACATTCTCCTGGGGTTCCCAGGAGATGTCCTTGATTCTGTAGCCTTTCCACTTCACCTTGTACTGTAATCCCTGCCAGAACAAATGGCTGTCCAGGATCTTCTCCACCTCATACTCCTCACTGTTGTTGACCACCACTGGAGGAGGTGGGGGTGCTGGGCATCATCCTGGGATAGGGTCCACTGGGGCCAGAATCAGTTTGACCACATTGAAGACCAGATGGAGCTGGCACATTCCCACAGGGGGCTGGAGATGATAAGCTAGGGGACCTACCTGCCATTCTACCATCAAGGGTCCTAATTGTCAGTGTGAGAGCTTCTTCAATGGCCAGGTGGTCATAATATTGGAGGCATCCAGGTAGACTCAATCTCTGGGCTTGTACTTGGGTGCTGGGGTCCTTCCATGGTCATAGTACCATGCCATGTCATCCTTCACCTTTGCCAGCACTGCCCAGGCTTCCTCCTGTGTGATCTTCATCTGGTCCATGAACTTGTTCATGGCTTTGTTCTCCAAAGGTCAGGCCTAGGATTCAAAGCCCATGTGTGGGTGACATCCAGTGTCCAGGAAGAAGGGTGAAAACTGGGTGGCCACATGAATGTGGTTGTTGTACTGGAACTCAGCATCAGGGAGGAGTTTGTCCCAGTCATCCTGGTGCTTGTTGCAGAAAAGATGAAGGTATTGTTCAAGCTCCTGGCTCATGTGTTCAGTTTGGCCATCAGACTGCAGGCAGTAGGCAGTGCAGGTGTGAAGCTTCATGTTGAGTAGTTGGTAGAGCTCCTGAGTGAAGTCCACCATGAACTGTGGACCCCAGTCAGATATGTAGGCATCAGAGAGGCCATGCAACTTCCAGATGTTCCTCTGGTACAGGTTAGCAGTGCACATGGCAGAGCAGATGGTGTGAGTAGGGGTGAAATGTGCTTGCTTGTCACAGAGGTCCACAACTACCATGATAGCATTGTAACTGTGGGCATTGGGGAGTTCTACAATGAAGTCCACTGAGGCAATGCTCTATCACTCCACAGGGATAGGCAGGGGGTGCAGCTGGCTAGAGGGGAGGCAGCATTGGGGTTTGGTCCAGAGACCAAGATTGCATGTACTAGTGTAGGATCCAATATGCTGGGACATCTGGGGTCACCAATAGTTTTGGGACACCAGCTCTAGTGTTCTCCACCAGCCAGGGTGTCCTGCAATCTGGGAGTTGTGATGTTGCTCTACAATCCTCTGGCAGAGCTCTGGGTTGTTGGGCATGTAAATACAATCTTGGAAGGTCAGGAGTCTGTCATGGAGGGCCCATTTGTCTGTATGGACTGATTTGATGCTGGTGGTACATCTGGACTTGAGCACCCTGGCCACCTGAGCAATGAGTTCCTCCTGCAGACCATCCTGGTTCCCCTGCTTGATGTCCTGAAGGATCCCCACCTCCACCTCCTTGACAGCTAGGCCTTTCATGGCTCAGATTGCAAACAACTCAAGTCAGAGGAGCATGATGTTACTGTTGTCATCTCCCCCAGTGCCATGATCTGCTCTCTGGGACAGGGTGTCCAGCTTCCCCATGCTCCAGCCTGGCTTGTGGTGCAGCAAGAAGTTGAAGTTGGCTAAATAGAGGGACTACTGAGCCTGTCAGCAATTGAGCTTCTTGGCTGTCTGAAAATACTTGAGGTTCTTGTGATCTGTCCATACTTCAAACTTATGCCATGCACCCTCCAGGAAATGCTGCCACTCCTCAAAGGACCAGATAATGGCCAGCATCTCCTTGTCATGGATTTTGTAGTTGTGCTTGACTGCATTCAGACTCTTTGAGTAGAAGGCCACTGGGTGCCATTTTCTGTCCTCCCAGGATTGTTGTGACAGAACAGCTCTGGTGGCAAAGTCAGAGCTATTGGCTTCTGCCTGGAAGGAGGAGTCATCATCCAGGAAAAGGAGGACAGGTCTGGAGGTGATGGCATGCTTGAGATTGTCAAAAGCTGTCTGCTCTGGGGGCTGCCATCTCCCGGTGGCATGCTTGGCAGTGTGGTCAAACAGCAGTCAGGCATGATGGGAGAAACCCTGGATGAACCTCCAGTAGAAGTTAGTGAAACCTAGAAAGGCCTGCACTTCCTTCTTGTTCTTGGGCTCCAGCCACTCCACAACACCTGCACCTTCACTGGGTCCATCTCTGTGGCTCTGTGTGAGATGATCAACCCAAGGTACTTGATCTGGGTTTGCTCAAACTCACACTTCTCCAGTTTGAGATAGAGTTGGTGAAGGCAGAGACATTCCAAGATCATGTGTGTGACCTGGCAATGCTCCTCTAGCATTTTAGTATAAATGAGAATGTTGTTGAGGTATATGTACACTATGCCTTCAGCTATCAGGTCCTGGAAGATGTCATACATCATTGTCTGGAAGGTGGCAGGGCTGTTGGTGAGTCCAAAGAACATGACAAGAGGTTCAAATAATCCCTGGTTGGTCTGGAAGGCAGCCTTCCACTTGTCTCCCTCCTGGGTCTGTACATTGTTGTAGCCCCACCAGACATCCAATTTGGTGAAATACTGCACACCCCAGAGATTGTTGATGAGCTCAGAGATGAGGGGGAAGGAGTAGTGGTTCTTCACCATCATGGTGTTAAGCACCCAGTAATTCTGGACCAGTTGGAGGAAGCCATCCTTCTTCTTGATGAAGAAGACCAGAGAAGCCATTGGGGATTTTGAGGGGCAAATGCAACCAGAGACTAGGTTCTCCTGCAGGAAGGCATTGAGTTCATCTTGCTTCTTTGGCACCAGTGGGTAGACCTTACAGCTTGTGGGCTTGGAGTTCAGCATTAATTTGATGGCATGGTCCCACTGCTTGTGCTCCAAAAGCAAGTCAAAAGAGGCCTTGGAGAACACATCCTTGAACACATGGAGATATGGAGGTATGATGTCTCAGAGCTCCTGAAGTGTGGAGTTTGCTGCAAATGCCTGGGCCAGCCACTGAGAGGTGGTCTGGCTGGCCCAGATCTCTGCAACAGAGGGTGGGAGGTGTAGGGTGATGGTGTATATCCAATCTCCAATCTCCACTGCTTTGTCTGGGGACTCTGGGTTATGCAAGTCACAAAACTCCCCTGACAGATCCTCCTCTGGGGCCCCACCACCACTCCGATCATCCTTGTGGAGGGCCTCTCTACAAGGGAACACCCAGGGTGGGGGGTCTAGAAGATCTAGATCTGCAAAGGGAAGATGACCCACACAGCAAGCCTAGATGGCTGCATGCTCTTGAACCTCAGCCCAGCACTATTCCCTGACCTCAGTGATGCAGGTGGTGCACCTCCTGGGGCATTGGCTCATGGTCACCTTGCCCCAAGCCCAGTCTACTTTGGGGTTGTGCTCCCAAAGCCAGGTGAACCCAAGAATCATGTCCTGTTTGCCTAGGCTAGTGATGGCAAAAATGGCTCACTCTGCATGGTTCTGGTAATGGAGGACAAGATTGACCACAGAGTTGATGGCCACAGCCTCATTGGGCATTCCATTGATATTGAACACCAGAATAGACTGGGACAGTGGCTGCATGGTTAGGCAGTGGTGCTTGACAAACTCCAAGTCCAGGAACAACCCTGTGGTGCTGCTATCCAGGAGGGCAGTGATTCTGTGGGCTTGCTGGGTGTCTATGATCTCAATCTCCATGTCAAGGTGCAAGAAGTTTGCCAAGGAGTTTGCAGCTACCATGTACCACTGGGGCAATTGGTGTTCCCAGGAAGGGCAGTATGGATGGGGCCTGATGGGTGTTGGGGAGCTCAGCTTGGAGTCCAGAGTTGGTATTTGTATGTCTGGAGGGGAGTGCTGGGGTTCTTTTGTCTTAGGGTCATTGATATTAAGGGAAGCAATTTTATTTTCTATTGACAGACAAGCAAACCAGTTAGTACTTGGCAATAGAGGCATACATCTCATCCACCACTTGACTAAAATCCTCCTCCAGACCCAGGAGGGGGGTGCAAGTGCCACTCTCCTCTGGGGCCAACTCTGGTGCTGGCTTGTCTGGTGAGGGATCTCCAGCAGTGTCCTTTGTGGCCAACAGCTGCAGGAGGACCTCCCCCTGCTCTGCCATAGAGAGGTAATGTACCTCAAGACCCAATGGGCAGTGCCATGCAAAGTGCCTGAGTTTCTAGCATCTCCAGCACAGCAATGGGGTGGAGCAATACTGTTGGGTGGCATCAATGTTTATGGGGATGCCCAGCAGTAAGGGTCATGGGGTGGAGGTGGCTGAAGCCAAGACAGGGTACTGGAGAGTGGCAATGGGGGTAGGGCAGTAAGTCAGGTGCATGCAGCATAGTTCCTGTCAAATCTCCATGAGCTGCCACTGATCCTAGGCCACCTTATACTAGGAGGCAATCTGCTCATTGTCTGGGCAGCCCTTGGCAAGGTTGTCAATGCATTCCAGTAGCATGGGGTGCAAGCCATCCCAGAACATGAGGCACAGTTGGAGGCTGTCAGGGTAGGCTGCTTGTTTGACTAATGCCCAGAAGGAGTCAATATACTTGTCCAGCATCCATTTCCCTTGCCTATACTGTTCCCAGTTGCATAGTGCTAAGGCAGCAGTTTTGGTGGGGTTGATTGGAAAGAACTCCACCTGGAAGTCTTTTTTGATGGCTGCTCAATTCACAAAACTCCTGACACCTCTGGGGTGTCAAAACACCCATATTGCATAGGTGGAGGCATGTCCTGTCTTCATGTACAACAAAACTCAGGCTATTTTCAGCACATTGGAGTCAAAGGCATCCCTATTGAGATGGATGTAAGCAAGGCAGGACTAGAGGAAACACTCTCCACCAGAGCAATTGCCATCATACATGTCTGGGAGCATGGGATGAGGAATATGTGCTTGGGGGGCTACCAGAGCTGCCAGGAAGGCTGCAGGAGCCACTGGGGGTGTTTCTGCAGCCAGGGGTGGCACAGAAGTAGGGGTCAGGCACTCTAGTAGTGCCTGGAGGAACTAAGAGATGAGTTCAGTGGTTTGGTGGAGGGTGGAGAGTTTGGTTGTGTGATGTATGAGGAAAGATTGGGTCAATTACACCTGATTCTCTAGGTGTAGCAGGCAAGTCCAGGCCTTGTCATGAGGGGCCAGGACCTTCAAGGGAGTATCTGGATTGGCAAGTGGTGGGGAGGCAACAGATAGGGGCTTAGAGATTTCATGCAGGCTATGAGGAGCTTCCAGACCAGGATAGGAGACTTGTTCTGCTGTAAGGGCAACCTCTGGGCACAATGGCTAAATCACACAGCTAGCAGAGGGGAATCTGAAGTGTACTAGAAATGTAATAGACAATACAAATAGTAACTAATCACCTAGCAGAGGGGAATTTGAAGAGAACAAGTCTAAGGGTCCTCTCTGCTCACATCAATGGGCGGCAGAGGCATGAGAACAGCTGTGTAGGTGACCAGAGATAGCCAAAGTGCTTGACAAGAGATCACAGAGAGTTTCAGGGATCTCCAGAGATCTCTGGGGACCTGTACAATGCCTGGAAACTGTTGAACAAGCCTCAGGGGAGCAGAACTGGGCAAAGAAAGTTGGTGTTGGACAGGGGAGGAGCCCAGAAGGGGTAGTCCCCTGACAACAGTCCCTCCACTCTGCTCTGGCATGCATCATGGTTATGCATCAAGACACTATTGTCAAATCTTATCATTCCTGATTTCATCTGTCTCAATCTTATCAGCCTTGATCTTATCAGTTTCCATTTTCATCTCCATCTCTCATCTGTTTTCTAAGTCTCATCTTGTCTCATTCTCATCTTGTCTCATTTCCTTCAGTTTCTTCCCTTGTCTTGACTTCTCTGATCAACTCTGCCTCTACTTTCATCCCCCATTAAAGTCCATCCCACCCTGGAACTTTCAAAACCTCTTCATACTCCTAACTTGGACCTGTCTGAGTTGCCCCCTAGCTCTTGTTATTTAACTCTGGAGTTCTGTATTGTACTTGTTCCCTACTCATCTGTCACTCCTGCTCCTCTGTATAGCCTACCAGAGTATTCCAGACTCCCCCAGACCACCATTACTACCTTTGCCTACTCTATTTCACTTTTCTGGAGCTCACCAGAGCCTGGGATCATGAGCATATACATTGTGTCCACCTAGTAAGGGACTCACCCAGTACAGCTGAGCTCCTGGGTCAGCAGAACCTGACATAATATCAAGACTTGCCCCTTACTCCATTCCCAATCCTGCATACCTGCCTGCTGGCTATCTAACCAACTATTATGGTAGGCCAGTACCCAACTCCTATTATCCTCTGTTCTATCCAATGCCTGACCACTATATCACAGTCACTCCATGGTACTGGGCCCCAGAACCAAACCCAACCCCCTACAGCCCATCCATTAGTTAGGGCCCACCTCCAGACTAGCACCACCCCTCATTGTACCCTGTTGAAGGGACCTACCCCTGCCTACAGCCCAACACTCCTTTGGCCCCTTAGTCACCCATGGCCCTAGTATCCTTGACTTTTCCCCCCAGACTCTACTATGCCTACCCTGTTCCTGCTGCAGCCCTGGTCCCCTCAGAACAAGTTGATGGTTACTTCGCCCCTGGGCCTCAACTCTCCACTGCTTCCCCCATCCAAGCCCCACCCTCTCCTAGACAGCAATAAGTCAAAGGCTATGTCCAACAATGTGATGAGGTCCTCTGCTCTCTCCACCTAGCTCTTGCTGAATTCACCAAAGGAGCAAAAGCCCTCCTCATCAGCCTGGAACACCAAAACATCTCCAGAACACTGGAGACCTGGGTGGATTGCCTTCTGAATTTCTATGAGCACTATCAGCAGGGCATCCTCCCTGAGAACATCAGGAGTATCCTCAGGAATGATGCCAGCCTCTAGGAAGAACTCTGTGCCCTGGTCAACAAGATCCATACCAGCCTGAACTCCCACTGTTTTGAAGACCCCTTGGACCCTGCCTGCTCCTTCCATGTGGAACAAGAAGAACCCACCAGGGCCCAAGGCAAAGCCCTGGCCCCCATTCCTTGCCAGCAGGAAGAGCTTAATGCCACATCCAACATCCTGAGGTCTCTCAACCCTGCTGGAGGATTATTTGACCAGCCTGCCACTCACACCCTGGCCCTCTCTGCTTGCCCCTGGGCCAACTCTGTCCCCAGCACCTTCAACCCACACTCTCTCTTACATTAACAAGCCAGAGACCCCTGGTGGGGAACCTGCCCCTCAAAAGGGAGCTCCTGAGCTCCCCAGGGACCAATGGCCCCATGTCAACCTTTGCCCCTCCTGGGGATACACCCTGCCTCTCTGCAACAACCACCCACCCCCCCTCTGACAGCCTCTCAGCCCCAAGGCCCCCAGAACAGCCCTTCCCCCTGCACCACCCTGACCCCCTGCCCATTCCCCTGCCTAACTGACCTGCCAATGCCAACAATTTTGGGCCACCAACCCCTGGAGGACCCCCTCTCCCTTGCTGGGCCCTGGGACCTCCCCCAGGCAATGCTGGCCTAAACCCTGGCAGTGGGCCTCCCAATGGTGGACCTTCTGGTAGATGGAGCCTGGCCATGGACAACTTCCCCCCTCAGCATGGAGGCAGGAATATCTACTACTATTACTACAATGCTGGACCCCTGCCCCAAACCCAAAATGCCCAGAATGACACACACAACACACTGGCCTAAGAAGGGAAGCTTGACATTCAGAAACTGGAACCCTTCAATGGCCAAGACTCTTAGAAATGGTGGACCTTCTTAACACAGTGTCTTATAATGTTTCAAGCTAGGCCTATCACCTTTCAGCTTGAGAGCTCACAAGTGGCCTTTGCTGCCTCCTACTTGCAGGGCATTGCCTTCAATCATTACACAGTGCTGCTCTGGTTTTATTCCAACAACCCAGTACTTTCCACTTGGCCCACCTTTACACAGGAATTCTCCAGTAAGTTTGAAGTATTTGACACCTGACACCATAGCAGAGGCAGAAGAAAACTTGTACAACCTCTAGATGTGCAATAACAAATGGTTTATGACCTTTATTATCTGGTTCAAGTGGGAAGCCTATGAGACAGGATGGAATTACAATGCTCTCCAATTTGCCCTTTGCCATGCCCTCCTGCAATGGATTGAGGATGTTCTCTGCCTTGCACCTAAGCAGCCCATGTATGACAGATACAAGGCACTTGTCACCCAGATCAATCAGCACTATTGGGAAGACTGGAGCAAAAACCAAGGCCCATAGAACAACTGGAACCCCTCCAGCAACACTGACTGGCAGCCTGGAGCAACCAACAACCCCTGAACCATTGCCCCCACAATGCCTGCTAACCCTGCACCCCACTTCTCCCTCAGATGAGGCCCAGCTAACACCACTTGACCCCCCACTCAGCTTAATGCTGCCAATCTCTGTGAAGCCCTGAACCCTCTGGACCCCAGATCTGATGGACCCCCAGACCCAGACAATCCCCAGGACCCCACCAATGATCAAGAGGCCCTGTGCACCAACCAGATCAAGGACTGGCCCTGGATTGACATTCCAGCAGAGACCCAGGCATAACAACAGAAGGAAGGGGCATGTATTTTGTGTGGTGAGCAGGGTCATTTCATCAATGATTGCCCTAAACACCAGGTTATGGGACATGCTATCTGGACTATCAGCAGGGAAGACTGCAATTACCAGTTTACAGAAAATGACCCAGTGATTTAGGTTATAAAGATGCACTAAATTGCAGATCAGATCCTGACATCTTCTCTGCCTTGGCTACCTTCCTCCACACAATGGCAATCACTCTGGACACCCTCTCTGCATACCTCCCCTTGCACTCCACCCACAATCTCCTTTCCTCTGCACCACTCTCCCCTTCTCCTCCAACTCTGTATCCACCCTGATCAATGGCAGTGCAACAAATAACTTCATCAATGAATCCCTAGTGGCACTTGCTCCACAACCTCCCCAGCAACACCCCCTCCCAATCTCCCTAAAACTCTTCAATGGCAATCTGACCTCCACCAGCAACATCACTCACTGTGTAGAAATGAGGATCACTTTCACCAATGGGCAACAGCAAGACCTCTGACTATTGATCATGAAGTTACATGCCTCCACCTCCCTCATCCTTGGGTTCTCCTGGCTCCAGATGACTAATCCTCACATTGATTGGCCAAGTCTCACCCTCCACCTCAATTGGGATAGCTTGCCCAACCTGGGACCCATCCCCTTTAACATTCCTCCCCACCACAATGTCTTGAAAGTCACCCCCAATGTTCCCCAAACCCCTCCACAGCTCCACTCATGATCTGCATGATCATTCGTCATCAATACCTGCCTGGGCAACTCCCCTGCCATCCTCCCTGCCCTCATTGACAGTGGAGCCTCCAGAACCTTTGTCAGTGACCAGCTCAACCTCTCCCACAAATCCCTTGACATGCCTCTGGAGCTATAGCTATTCAACAGAAGATCTGCCACCTCCAGGATCACCAAATTCCATCCTGGCTCCCTCACCCTCAACAATGGTCTGCAGTTCCCAATCTGCCTCCTTGTTACCCAACTTCTGGAGGTGACCCCAATTGTGCTTGGACTACCCTGGCTGCACAACACCAACCCCAACATCAACTGGAAGGACCTCACCATGTGGTTTCCTGGCCCCAAAGCCTGCCTGGCAGCCACCATCACTCTCTGCCCCTACTCCCCCCATGACCCCAATGACTCCAATTTGGCCCCCAGCAGCACTGGAGCCACTGGAACCCCCACCCTGCCTAAGGATGACAAAGTGCCCCTGCCCCAAACTCCTAGAAGCACATCCCAATAGCTTCCCCTCAACATTCCCCACAACTGGTACAAGGGCCTGAACTACCCCACTCAACCCCCAACAACCCCAGACCACATCACCACCACCCCCACACACCTGACACCATTGATCCAGAAGCCCTTGACATCAAAATCATTGGCACCATTCCTTTCACACAGATCTTGCAGGATGGTATCCCCACCTTCCAACTCCAGGTCACCCCAACACTTCTGGAAGAGCACATCTGCACAGGCACCACTTCACCTGAGACTCTGAAGACAGAGGAACAAATATTATGTGAAGTAGTTCCTCCAGAGTATCATGAATTTGCTAATGTGTTCTCCAAAGAAAGTGTGAAGGAACTTCCCCCACACCAATTGTATGACTACAAGATTGACCTCAAAGATGGCACTTTGTCTCCCTTTGGCAAGATCTACAACAGGCTCTCAAGGACTACCTCAATGACATGCTCAGGAAGGGCTTCATCTGACCCTCAATCTCCACCACCAGAGCCCCTGTCTTTTTTGCCAAGAAGAAGGATGGTTCCCTCCATCTTTGTGTGGATTATCAGGGATTTAACAAAGTCACCAAAAAGAACTAGTATCCCC
Organism: Termitomyces sp. DKA64; assembly: GCA_017657295.1. Lineage (NCBI taxonomy): Eukaryota > Fungi > Basidiomycota > Agaricomycetes > Agaricales > Lyophyllaceae > Termitomyces > Termitomyces sp. DKA64. Next base: position 22,051 of record JAGGAV010015754.1, read on the forward strand.
TTCCCCTAATCAGTGACCTTGTTGACCACCTCTGCAGTGCCAAGATCTACACCAAGATAGACCTCTGGTCCAGCTACAACAATGTCCAGATTGCTTCAGGACATGAATGGAAGACTGCCTTCCACACCTGCTATGGCCTCTTCAAGTATCTTGTGATGCCCTTTGGTATGACCAACTCCCCCACTACCTTCTAGTACTTCATGAACAATATCTTTCATAACATGAAGGACATCTTCATTATTGTGTATCTGGATGACATCCTCATCTACTCAAACTCCCTAGAAGAACACCAGGGTCATGTCTGACACATCCTAGAACAATTCCAGGAGTACCACCTCCACACCAAACCTGAGAAGTGTTCCTTCCACACCACTGAGGTCAAGTATCTAGGAGTTATTGTCACTCTGGACAGTGTACAAATGGACTCAGCAAAAGTTGACACCATCCTCAATTGGCCCCCACTTCAGAACATAAAAACAGTACAGTCCTTCTTGGGTTTTGCTAATTTCTACTGCCAGTTCATTGACAACTACTCTGGCATCACAAAACCTCTCAACCAACTTACCCAGAAGGACACTCCCTGGGATTGGGACAGCAAGTGCCAAAGTGTGTTTGCTCTCCTGAAGAAGGCCTTTACCTCTGCCCCAATCCTCCATCACTTTGACCCCACTCTCCCCATCATACTCAAATGCAACACCTCTGACTATGCCATTGCCAGGATACTTTTGCAAATGGGTTCCAATAGCAAGGACCTCTGCCCTGTCACCTTCTACACCTGCTTGATGATTCCCATGGAGCTCAATTATGACATCTACAACAAGGAGCTCCTTGCAATTGTTGAAGCCTTCTAGCAGTGGAGGGCCTACCTCAAAGGAACCCTGCACTGCATACAAGTCTACTCAGACCACAACAACCTACAGTACTTCACAACCACCAAGCAACTCAGTTGACAACAAGCCTGCTGGTCTGAAACTCTGTCCAAGTACAACTTCACCATCCACTATCACCCAGGACAACTCAGAGCAAAACCTGATGCCCTCACTCAAAGGCTGGACATCTACCCAAAGAAGTCATTTGAGGCAGAACAGAACACTTTCAACCACCACATGGTAATCCCCCCCAAACATCTTCATGCTGTACTAATCATGAATGAAGAAGGAATTCTCCACCAAATCCAAAATGCCCCTCTGGATGCCTACTTCACCCAGCACAACCCTCAAAATAGCTCTGCTAATGCCCCACATCCTGACCCCATCTTTACACTGTCTCTGGACCACTGACTTCTGCCCCAGGACAGCCAAATATACACTCCAGACCACAAGTCCATCTGCCTCAACATTCTCTGGCAGTACCATGACCACAAGCTCTGGGGACATCCAGGAATACATAAGACCCTCCAACTCATCTCCCAGATTTATTTTCAGCCAGGAATGAAGAAGGACATCACCCATTATGTACAAGCCTGCAAACCCTGTCTCCAAGCCAAGGTTCCTCAACATTGCCCATATAGTCTGCTGAAGCCCCTCCCCATCAGCTGCTGCC
>JAGGAV010015755.1:0-23477 GCA_017657295.1 Termitomyces sp. DKA64
GGTCCAGAGTGGGTGTTTGTATGTCTGGAGGGGAGTACTGAGGTTCTGTTGTCTTAAGACCATTGATATTGAGAGAGACAATTTCACTTTCTATCAATAGACAAGCAAACCTGTTAGTACCCAGTGATGGAGGCATACACCTCATCTGTCACTTGACTAAAAATCCTCCAGCAGCATCTTTTGCAGCCAACAGTTGCAGGAGGAGCTCCTCCTGCTTGGCCATGGAGAGATAGCATACCTCAAGACCCATCAAGCAGTGTTGTGCAAGGTGTCCTGGTTTCCCACATCTCCAGCACAGTAATGGCATGGGGTGGTGCTGTTGGGCAGCATCAGTGTCCATGGGGATGCCTGGCAGCAAGGGTCATGGTGTGGGGATGACCAGAGCAGGGGTGGGTGCTGGATATATGGGAGCAGGGTACTGGAGAGTGGCAGCAGGAGTGGGGCAGGGAGTCAGGTGCATGCAGCATAGCTCCCATTGAATCTCCATGAGCTGCCACTGATTCTAGGCTACCTTATACCAAGTGGTGATCTACTTGTCATCCAGACAGCCCTCTGTAAAGTTGTCAATATGTTCCAGTAATGTGGGGTGCAGGCCATTCTAGAATGTGAGGCACAGTTGGAGACCATCAGGGTAGGCTGCTTGCTTGACTAATGCCTGGAAGGAATCAATATACTTGTCCAGCATCCTTTTACCTTGCCCATACTGCTCCCAGTCACATAGCATTAAAGCAGTAGTTTTGGTGGGGTCAATTGGGAAGAACTCTGCCCAGAAGTCCCTTTCAAAGGTGGCCCAGTCAGCAAAACTTCCAATTCCTCCAGTCCAGGGCATTGAAACACCCATAGTGCATAGGTGGAGGCATGTCCAGCCTTCATGTACAACAGGATCCAAGCCATTTTCAGCACATTGGAGTCAAAGGTGTCTCTGCTGAGGTGAATGTAGGTGATGCAGGACTGGAAAGAATGCTGTCTGCTGGATTGATTGCCATCATATGCATCTGGGAGTGTGGGATGAGGGATTTGTGCCTGGAGCTGCTGGGGGAACTACTAGGGCTGCTGGGGGTGTTCCTGCAGCCAGGGGTGGCATGGAGGTAGGGGGCAGGCACTCTAGTAGTGCCTGAAGGGACTGGGAAATGAGCTTGGTAGTTTGGTGAAGGAGCAAGAGTTCAGTCATGTGATGGATGAGGGAAGATTGGGTCAATTGCACCTGCTCTCTAGGTGTAGCAAGTGAGTCCAGGCCTTGTCCTGCAGGGCTGGGGCCTCTGAGAAAGTGTCTGGGTCAGCAAGCTGAGATATAGAATTCTGTGGGTGCTTAAGCCTGGTGAGGAAGCAACAGATAGGGGGCTCAGGAATGAGGGGCTTCCAGACTAGGATTGTTAAACTTGTTCTGCTATAAGGGTGACCTCCAGGGACAATGGCTAAATTATGCAGCTAGCAGAGGGGAATCACAAGTATATTAGAACTGGTAATTGACAATACAAATAGTAACTAACCACCTAGCAGAGAGGAATCCAAAGAGAACAAGTCTAAGGATCCCTGCTGCTTGGTGCAGCACATCAGTGGGCAGTGGAGGCATGGGAACAACTATATAGATGACTGGAGTTAACCAAAAGTGCTCACCAAGGGATCATGGCAAGTTCCAGGAGTCTCCAGAGATCTCCAGAGATCTGTGGAATGCCCTGGAGATGTCAAATGAGCCTTGGGGGAGTGGAATTAGTCACAGAAAGTTGGTGTTGGTCAGGGGTGGAGGTTGGAAAAGGAAGTCCCCTGACAGGGACAGGTAGAGGATGGAGTTGTCTGGCAGGGAGGTGACATTGAGGCTTGGTCTGAAGGCAGAGATCACATGTGCTAGTGTAGGATCCAATATACTGGGATATCTGGGGCCACCAGTAGTTCTGGGATACTAGCTCTAATATCTTCCATCAGCTAGGGTGTTCTGCAATCCAGGAGTCATGGTGCTGCTTCATGATCCTCCAGCAGAGCTCCAGAATGTTGAGCACATAGATGCAGTCCTGGAAGGTCAGGAGCCAGGCATCAGAGGGCCCACTTGTCCATGCAGACAGACTTGGCACCAGTGGTACATCCCAATTTCAGGGCCCAGGCAGCCTGGGCAACAAGTTCCTCCTGTTGACCACTCCAGTTTCCACACCAGATGTCCCAGAGAATGTTCACCTCCACTCCCTGGTTGGCTAAACCTTCCATGGCTCAGATTGCAAACAGTTCTGGCTGGAGGAGCATGATGTTGCTGTTGTCATCTCCTCTAGTACCATGGTCTGCTCTCCAGGCATCTGGCTTTCCTATACTCCAGCCTGGCTTATGGTGCAACAAGAAGTTGAAGTTGGCTAGGTATAGAAACCACCAGGCCTGTCAATGGTTGAGCTTCTTGGCCATCTGGAAGTACTCAAGGTTCTTGTGATCCATCCAAACCTTGAACTTATGCTGTGCACCCTCCAGGAAGTGCTGCCACTTCTTGAAGGACTGGATGATGGCCAGCATCTCCTTATTGTTCATCTCATAGTTGTGCTCTACCATGTTCAAGCTCCTGAAATAGAAGGCCACCAGATGCCACTTCTCATCCTCCTGAGACTGTTGTGATAAAACAGCCCCAGTGACAAAGTTGGAGCTGTTGGCTTTCACCTGGAAGGGAGCATTGTTGTCTGGGAAGAGGAGGACCAGCCTGGAGATGATGGCATGCTTAAGAGTGTTGAAGGTGGTCTGCTCTGGGGAGCCCCAACTCCAGGCAGCATCCTTTGTGGTAAAGTCAAACAGAGGGCAGGAATGATGGGAGTAATCCTGTATGAACCTCCAGTAGAAGTTAGTGAAGCCAAGGAAGGCCTGCACTTCCTTCTTGTTCTTGGGCTTTTGCCACTCCACCACACCTGCTACCTTCACCAGGTCCATCTCTGCAACTCTGTGCAAGATGATCAGCCCAAGGTACTCAATTTGGGTCTGCTCAAACTCACAGTTCTCTGGCTTGAGATAGAGCTGGTGATGGCAAAGGGATTCTAGGATAATGCACATGATCTGGTGGTGCTCCTCTAGCATTCTGGTGGAGATGAGGATGTCATCCAGGTATATGCACACTATGCCTTTGGCAATGAGGTGCCAGAAGATGTTGTTCATCATTGTCTAGAAGGTTGCTAGGCTGTTGGTGAGTCTGAAGAACATAATGAGTGGTTCAAACAGTCCCTGGTTGGTCTGGAAGGTGGCCTTCCACTCATCTCCCTCATGGATGTGCACATTGTTGTAGCCCCACTGGATGTCCAATTTAGTGAAGTACTATGTGCCCCAGAAGTTATTGATGAGCTTGGAAATGAGGGGGAGGGGTGTAAGGGCAACCTCTGGAGGCTGTGGCTAAGTCACACAACTGCCAGAGGGAGATCCAAAGTCTATTCAGTACTGTACAAGGGTCTATGGACATAACTACTCACCTGGCAGAGGGAGATCCAAAGAGAACAAGTCTAAGAAGCTCCCCAGCCAGGTGTGACACTTCAGGAAAACTTCTAACCCTAACCCAAAGGTGCAAACTCTGGAAATTGCCAGAACTCTAGAGATTGTACCAAAAATGGAAATCCATTGTAAACAGCCTTGATCTCCAGACTCACAGTACATAATCACATGAAATTATAACTAAAAGATGGTCCTTGGTTGAAAGTACTTGTCACCAGAAAATGGGAGGGCAAGGGTGACAAGCAGGCTTGGAATAAGGAAAACAAGCCAGAGGGTCCAGTATGAACAGTCCCCTGACAAGGGAGTAGCAGTTCTTCACTGTCATGGTGTTAAGAACCTGGTAGTCCTGGACCAGTGGAAGAGAGCCATCCTTCTTTCTGATGAAGAAGACTGGAGAAGCCATTGGAGACTTGGAAGGGTGGATGCAACTGGAGTCCAGGTTCTCTTGCAGAAAGGTGTCCAGCTCATCCTGCTCCTTGGGCACTAGCAGGTAGACCTTACAGCTGGCAGGCTTGGAGTCCAGCACTAATTCAATGGTATGGTCCCACTGCTTGTGCTCCAGGAGTGAGTTGAATAAGGCCTTAGAGAACACATCCTCAAATGTGTGGAGGTATTGAGGCATGACATCCTGGAATGCCTGGGGTGGAGAATTGGTGGCAAAGGCCTGGGCCAACTGTTGGGATGTAGTCTGGCTAGCCCAGATCTCTGCAATTGATGGTGGAAAATGCAGGGCAGTTGTGTAGATCCAGTCTCCAACCTCTACTGCCTCATCTGGGAACTCCAGGTTGCATATGCCATAAACCTCCTCCCCTAGTTCCTTCTCTGGGGTCCTGCTGCTGCTCTAGTCATCCTTGTAGAGGGCCTCTCTACAGAGGAATGCCAGGGGTGGGGGATCCAGAAGATCTAAGTCCACAAAAGGGAGATGGCCTGTGCAGCAAGCCTGGATGACCATGCACTCTTGAACCTCAGCCTGGTGCTCTTCTGTGACCTTGGTGGTGCAGGTGGAACACCTCCAAGGGCACTGGCTCATTGTTACCTTGCCCTGGGCCCAGTCTACCTTGGGGTTGTGCTTCCAGAGCCAGGTGAAGCCAAGGTCATGTCCTGCTTGACTAGGCTGGTGACTGCAAAGACTGCATGCTTGGCATGGTTCTGGTAGCAGAGGACAAGATCTACCACAGAGCAGATGGCAACTCCTTCATTGGGTGTCCTGTCAATATTGAACACCAGAATGGGTTTGGAGAGCAGCTGAGCAATCAGGCTGTGGTGCTTCACAAACTACAAGTCCAGGAACAGTCCCATGGCTCTGCTATCCAGGAAGACAGTGACTCCACAGATTTGCTGGGTGTCTGTGGTCTCAATTTTCACATTGAGGCACAGGGAGTTTGTGGAGACACTACATACTGCTGGGGCAGTCAGCATTCCTTGGCAGAGGGGCAATGCAGGTGGAGCCTGACCAGCATCAGGGAGCCTGGCTTGGAGTCCAGAGTCAGTTTTGTATGTCTGAAGGGGGGATCTGAGGTTCTTCTGTCTTAGAATGATCAACATCAGAGAGTTCAATTGCATTTTTCATTGACAGACATGTAAACCTGTTAGTACTTAGCAATGGAGGCATACATTTCATCCACCACTTGACTAAAAATCCTCCTCCAGGTCTGGCAGGGGGATGCATGCACCACTCTCCTCTGGGGTCAATTCTGGTGCTGGCTCATCTGGTGATGGAGCTCTGGCAGTGTCCTTCATAGCCAACAGTGAGCAAGAGGAGCTCCTCTTGCTCAGTGGTCAAGATGTAATGCACCTCAAGGCCTAGTGGGCAGTGTTGTGTGCAGTGCCTCAGTCTTTTGCATCTCCAGCATAGCAGTGGCATGGGGCAATGCTGTTGGGCAGCATGCCCAGCAGCAAGGGTCACAGTGCAGGGATGGCTGAAGCAGGGGCAGATGCTGGGAGCATGGGAGTGGAGTGCTGGAGACTTGCCACCAGAGTATGGCAGTGAGTCAGGTGCATGCAACATAGCTCCCATCAGATCTCCATGAGTTGCCACTGGTCCCAGGCCACCTTATACCAAGAGGCAATCTGGTCATTGTTTAGACAGCCCTTGGCCAGGTCATCAATGCACTCTATCAATGTGGGGTGGAGGCCATCCTGGAACATGAGGCACAATTGAAGGCTGTCTGAGTAGGCTGCCTGCTCAACCAATGCCCAGAAAGAATCAATGTACTTGTCAAATGTCCACCTTCCCTGCCCATACTGCTCCCTGTTGTGTAGTGCTAAAATAGCAGATTTGGCAGGATTGATCAGGAAGAACTCTGCCTGGAAATCCTCTTCAAAGGTGGCCCAGTCTGTAAAGCTTCTGACACCTCCAGGGCATCAAAACACCCAGTGCATAGATGAAGGCCTGTCCAGTCTTCATGTATGACAGTACCCAGGCTATCCTCAACATGTCAGAGTCAAAGGCATCTCTGCTGAGGTAAATGTAGGTGAGGCAGGACTGGAGTAAGTGCTCTTTGCTGAAGCAGTCACCATTGTATGCATCTGGAAGCACAGGACATGGAATCCATGCCTGGAGATTTATCAGAGCTACTGGGGGGACTACCAGGGCTGTCTGGGGCAGTTCCACCACTGGGGGTGGTGCAGTGGTAGAGGACAGGCACTCTAGCAGCACCTGGAGGGATTGGGAAATGTGGTCAATGGTTTGGCAAAGGGTGGAGAGTTTGGTCATGTGGTGGATAAGGGAAGATTGAGTCAATTGCACCTGGTTCTCTAGGTGTATCAAGTGAGTCCAGGCCTCATCCTGAGGGGCTGAAGCCTTTAGGAGACTGGTCTGGATTGGTGAGCTAAGACATAGAGTTCTGCAGGTGTTTAAGCCTGGTGGGGAAACAACAAATAGGGGCTTGGAGACTCCTTGCAGGCTATGAGGGGCTTCCAGACCAGAGTTAGAGACTTGTTCTGCTGTAAGGGTGACCTCTGGGAGTGGCAGCTAAACCATGCAGCTAGCAGAGGGGAATCTAAAGTATATTAGGAATGGTAATTAACAATACAATTGGTAACTAACCACCTAGCAGAGGGGAATCCAAAGAGACCAAGTCTAAGGATCCCTGCTGCTCAGTGTGGCACATCAATGGGCAGCAGAGGCATGAGAATAACTGTACAGATGGCCAGAGCTAACCCTAATTCTCAGGAAACTCTCAAAGGGGAAATACAGAAGAGATTTCCCAAAAAGGAGAATGACCTCTGGAGATCTCCAGGGATCTGGAGGGAGCCCTGGGGGTGTTGCACAAGCCCCAGGACAAGGAGATTGGGTCACAGGGAGTTGTTGTAGGTCAGATATAGGTTGGAATAGGAAGTCTAGACATAAAAGTCTCCTGACAGGGACCTGAGTCAACAACTTCAAAATGTTCATTGAGTTTGTGAGTGAGCCAATCATAGAGTGAGTACAAGTTAGTGCATCTAAATAAAATGATGAATAATGTGGCATCATCATGGTCTGCCACTACCTATCCTCTGGGAATAATGATTGTTCAGAGCTTTTCCTGCAGTGGATTTCTGTCCAAATCCAGTTGCAGGTCACTCTTCAGTGGCTTTATGTTCAGCCATTACTATCAGGTTCCACTGACCATGGGGGCTCAGCTGCACTGGGCAAGTCCTTACTAGGCAGACATGATGTTTACACATACAATCCCATGCTCCAGTGAGCTCCAGAAGAGTGAAACTGGGAATACAAGGTGAAAGAATGAGATCCAAGGAGGTCTGGGGTGCTCTGGTAGGCTAGGTGGGAGGAGCATGAGTAGTGGACAAGTGTAGGCAAGGATGGTATGGAGCTCTGGAGTCAAGTATCAAGAGCTATGAATAACTTGGGGCTAAGTCCAAATTGAGGTGCAGGGATGTTTTGGAGAGTACATATTTGGAGGCAGAAGTGAGAGAGGATAGGAATAGAGTTGACTGTGGCTGAGGAAGTTGAGATGAGACAAGGGACTTTAGAGAAAATGAGATGAAACAAGAAATAGACAAGAGATGGAGATGAGATGAGAAGGGAAACTGATAAGATGGAGACTGATAAGATTGGAGACTGATAAGATTGTCAAGACTAGAAGGAACAAGACAGGAAACAAAAGATGTATCAGGTAATGCAATATCAAGACTACTGTAGCTAATACTATTCTATAATTTAAGTACTAGCAGGAGAACCTATCTAGAACTGTGGATCTAAAGCTGGTCCATGTGGGGTGGGTCTTAAGTGCAGTTGTTTGGAACATCCCAAGACTGGTTAGTTGGGTGTTGGTAGTGTCTGATGTGTATCCATGATGCATGCTGGGGAGGATGGAGGAGAGTTTGGAGTTACCCAGACACTCAGGGAAGGTCAGGGAGGTCACAGAGTCTATCAGGGGAAAGGTGGAGATCTCTGGAGAAGCATCAGGGTTTGCTGGAGCAGGCACTGAGGGTGCTGGGGGTTGTAAGGGTTTTTAGCAAGAGGGGGGCATGCTCCAGGGCTTGCTGGCTGGGTTGGGCAAGGTTTGGAGGTGAAGGTGGGGGTCCAGGGTTGGGTTGTGACAATTACTATCCTTTGAGAATAGTATGTGTAATAACATGAGCTATTTGCAGGCACAAGAATGGGTGAGTTGGGAGGGGATGAGAAAAAGCTGATGAAAATTGCATGATCAATGTTGCATCAAGCAAGACCTGAACTTTCTTAAAGAGCATGTATCATTTTATACCATTTATGTTTTGATTGCTTTGGGCCTTTGGGTTTAATAGTGGCAAATGCAGGGGAACAATGAAAGGGAGATTGGACATAGCATTTGAAGAGGACATGGGCAGGTACATCTTGATGGAGTGATTGAAAAGATGTAGATGACCTGGAGTAGTCTCATTAAAAAAAAGACATCTCAAATAAGAATTTCAAATCATTCTCAACCATGGACCTTTCTTCATGTAGGAAACTTGCATCTGTCCTCAATCCACCATGTAATCTTCAATTTTGGGCAGGAATGCCATAATAAAACAAGCACTACTTGTTACTGATTTTGCCCTAGGCCAATTCAAAATCTGGTTGACCTTCTTGTCATCTGCCTTGGTTCCCTTTCCACTGATGGAATGACTTAGGAAGATGATCTCTGTACAGAAAAGCTTATTCTTAGCTGGATTCATGCAAAGCTTTGCACCATATAGTCTCTGTAAGATCTCCTGCAAATTAAGAACCTATCACAAAGTCTGCCAATCATTCAGTTACAATGTCCAGTGCTTGAATCAATGTCTCAGGATCAAATGGCATAAATGGTCCCTTTGTATCCCATTGTCCATCATTTCCATTGGCCAAATACTGCATTGGAGGACCCTCAGCATCAAGTGCCCCCTGGAAGTCTCTTGATATGGGGTTCAGAAACCCCAGTACCACTATAATTCCCATGAAGTGAGACAAATCAGTGATAATGGTTGCCAGGAATACCATACAACTTGTTCATCTTGATGCCCCATCCAGTTCATTCACATAATTCTTCCTCAAGATCCCAAAGGACAGCGATGAGGAAAGCCTTAAAAGCTTTATGTGGATCTGGGTCCTGCAAGGCCTTGAGCTCCTCCTCTGTCAGGGTTTTGGTGTCCAGGTCAAGTTGAACTTCTTCATTCCAGTGTTTCCCCAATGAACTGGTGGATACAGGGTATCTGTAGTACATGGTAGGTGGCCAACAGCCTGGGATAGTGCCTGGAAAAAGGTAGCCTGGAAGCTTTTTCAATGGCACAAATCCTTCTAAAATCTTGAAATTCTGAATTTGGACATGACAGCGTGAGGAAGATTTGATAATCAGAATGTGCCACCGCTCATTTTTTGACACCAAGCTTCAGAGGTCGCCTGGATGGCTGCATTCAGCCTATTCCCACGCATTTCAAAGATGCTTATATATTGCAGTCGCGAACTGGAGAAAATCAGAGAAAGTCACGAGATATAGTCGTGAACTCAGGGTGAACTGGAGAAATAGATACAACCAAGGCTTCATCTGAGACTCTTGGGTTGGAAAGGTGTCAGGTATTGCAAATAATCTCCATAAAAATGACTAGTAACAAAGATGAAGTTCGTCACCACCTGCTCATAAAGGTTGACGAAGAACAATACACGAAGGTCGCTTCGAGAGCGTGGAAATACATTTTCACAGAGACGGTGAAGGAATCTGGTAACGAAAGGCCAAGTATCAAGATCCACGGATTCACAACGGAATTCAAGAAAGCGATGGATCTAGTCAGGAAGAATTCAATGAGATAATTGCTAAGAATAGATTGAATTGATGACGGACCAATGAACATGATCGATTGCTTGTATTTATTAACCACTGAGGTCACAAGAGCTACACCGCGAACGCGCAAATTGTGACGAACAGTCAGTGCCTAGATAAAAATTAAAGGTTAACGGGGTCGATGCCTCGACCGAGGACCTGTTGCACACGTGACTCCCCTTGGGGAACCACTGTTAGATAGCGTGGTTGCGGCTGGCGTGTCCTGAGTGTTTGGAAGATCAGAAGTGACGAGCTGTGGCCAGAACCATACATCGGAAGGGTGTGTCACCTGCTTGGATGGGCAGGCATGGCATGTTCGAGATCTAAGAGGCTATGAATGAGAGATTACCAGGCCTCGAAAATTTGCCACGTGCCCCTGTTCGTACCCGCCAGTCTCATGAGTTCGTCCCTCAGTCGTCTATCCCCTCAGGAGCTCCCTGATAAAGGGAAGGGTCGTGCCGAGAGCCCTACTGAACGATCTCCGTTGCTCGATGGCCAGTCATCCTCAAGCACCCTAGTTTCCAACGAACATGCAACTGCGAGTTCGAGAGAGGAGTCTAATCGTCAACTCCGTTCCAGATTGATTATGGTCTTCCTTGTCTCTCTATGTCTATGTGTAGTTGCCTTCTCTTTCTTTGCCATTCTGGCGTGGTCGTACGCTGCGCAAGCGTCCAAAATGTCGCCGGATGACATCGTGCAGGATGCTCTTGTACTTCAAGGGCCTAACCGTGTGGACGTGCACAAAATAACAGTTTCTGGTGAAATATGGCTCACTGTAGGCGCTAGGCTAGGCATGGACGCAGGCTTCGTGGCCGGAGTCAACAGTCAACCGGCGGATTCACTCATGTCGGCATGGTGGAAAGCTTTTGGTCGATGGGGTATTCAACAGTTGGATAGAATCACTGTGACTCTTTCTACTATCACACTAGTTTCTCGGTCGGACTCATCAACCATCCTTGCTTCCATCAGCGCCTCCCCGGTGGTTTTGTCTCTTGCGGCAAATCCACCAGCTGATGCCTCGTGGCTTACTCCGGTCTCTATACCGGTTGTCATACGGCCCGATAACAATCCATCCGCGTGGATACGATTCATTCGCGAGTCTTGGAAGCATGGATCGATAGATGTACAGGCCAATGTAAGCCAAGCCGTCGTCCACGGTGGTTACGTGGATGAGAAGAGTTGGAGAACGTGGTTTCGCCAAAGAATGTTGGATGTAAGGACGTCAATCCGGTTTCAGAGTACGTGACCCGTTTCTTTTAATCACTTGCTTGGGTTCTCATCAACATACAGTACCCCCGATACCCGGAATACCTGCACCTGGCGACAAGGATTCCTTTCCATCGGTTCACGACCTGATTACACTCACAACGTTCCATGTAGCGAGCACTTCAAACAACCTTAATATTCGTGCTTTTGCCACCGCGATCAACCCGGTCCCGTCTAATTTCAATTCAACGACGCCTTCTCTTCCTTTCATCATCTCCCTTCCAGATACAGACCTTTCTCGTCGCCCAATACGCATTGCATCTGTATCAACTGCACCCTTTACGCTGACGCACCCTAACATCACTCTGGACATTTCAGGGACGGTTCTCCCCCTATTCAACGATTCAACCCCTGTCCTTTCGTCGTTCTTATCTCGGTACATCTCTGGGCAATCCAATACTATCCTCATTTCCACTCCTCTCATTGTCAACCTCACCGTTCAGACCATCTTCCCATCTCCCGATCCTCCACCACGCATCCTACGTAATGTCACCATCAAAGACATGAAAGTCAAACCCGGCACGACACTCCTTGCAAGCGGTACCATCTTTGCCTACATCGTTCTACCTAGAGGCATCGACATCGACTTAGTTGTATCTCGCGTCCTTCCAGATGTGCTAGTCTTCGACGGGGATGTGCCTGATACCATTGGTCCCCAGCCCGTTCCGCCGCCACTGCCCAATCCGCTACCTGAGGGGGCATTCGGACACATCCGGCCAAGTAACTGGTTGAAGGCGATCAGTGTGCGTAATGGTTCTGACGAGGAGGACGGGGCGTCATACGTGGTTACGGCGAAGATTATCGATGTACCGATAGAGGTGCTACCTGGTCGGCAGAAGGAGTTTAGTAATTTTGTTAGCAAGGTTGGTCCATACTTCAGAAAGTCTCCTATTGCATGCATTGCACTAATGATGAGTGCACTCTTGAAGATCGTTTTTGGTTCCGATGGGGCAATCGCTGGTATACTGGGATCGACGGCTGTAGCTGCGAGAGTCCGCGGTCTGCCACTATCAGGGCCCAACGGGGAGATGGAGATGTCGCATCTTCCTTTCAAGGGTAGTGTTCGACTGGGGAAGAGAAACATGCTTCTTCCGTGGCATTTGGATGCACAGTCATAAACTGGAACAATATGTATGGATATCTCGTTTGTATAGAAACTCCGGTGTACACATAATATCTGTATATTTATTCATCGATTATATGCTATTGACCAGATGACCACCACTTCTTCTACCTGCTTGTCTGCGTCAGGCGTCATCTTGCCATAAGATGCCGAGTGCTTTCGGCAACCCTTGCCCGTAGTTAGGCCTCTCTTGAGGTCGCACATCAGAGCACAGGGACTTTGACCTTGGGACTGTTGGTCATGACGAACTGAGGACTTGTGTTAGTCCACACGATGCTAGAGTGTCGTGCCGGTGAGCAGTGGATAGACTAGACAAGGAGCCTGAGTGGGGCGGGGGCGCATTGTCGACATGGGAAATCCAATTGTCCATTTCGTCTCTGGTGATCACAGTCTGGAGGACTTCTGACACTGGGGCGAGACCCAGGATGAGAAAAATTGACTCGGATTGCGTGGATGCAGATACAATAGATGCTTGTTCCGGGATTGCTGAATGTTGATCGTTCTTAATGCTGTTGACTGAGTGTCCCAGCACGACATAAAGGTACTCTGAACTCCCTGCGTACTCGCAACAAAGGATCAAAAACGATTAAATCCGTCGCTCAATTCATTACAGCAGTGCCTAAGATGGGACTAAAGCGGAGGTAACCACATTCTGGAGTAAGGGTGCTGGACAACAATAAAGATATGGCATGAGAAAATCTATGATTTAAATACGCTGGTTTCTGACTGCGTCAAGAGTCTAGATATGTAGTTATTTCAGCATCTCTGTCAGGCTGGAAACTCTCGGTTTTGACAATTTATCATGTTTCTGGAGCTACTACTTGACATGTTTCTCCTCATACAACCAACTGAAATGCTTGACAACAACACCAGCAATAGTTTCTTCCTCTACACCTTTCTCTGACGAAGGTTTCAACTTGGACTGACCATATTGAGCCGTTCTTTTCTTCACACTTCCATGGTAGGGATGGCGTCATGTTCGAAATATTGCTTTATTTGGCAGAGGAGGTGGCCAGCATGGCAAGCCCAAATGGCCACTCACACTCTTGAACCTCAGCCCAGTGTTGATCCTTGACCTTGGTGGCATAGGCAGAGCACCTCCAGGGGCACCAGCTCATGGTTACCTCACCCCAGGCCCAATCTACTTCAGGGTTGTGTTCCCAGAGCCAGGTGAAACCAAGGATCATGTCCTGCTTGCCTAGGCTGGTGACAGTGAAGACTGCATGCTCAGTGTGTGTAAGGGTGACCTCCAGTAGCAATGGCTAAGTCATGCAGCTAGCAGAGGGGAAGTATATTAGAACTGTAATCAACAATACAAATGGTAAACTAATCACCTAGCAGATAAGGATCCCCACTGTTTGGTGCAGCACATAAATAGGTGGCAGAGGCATGTGAATAACTGTATAGGTGACTGGAGTTAGCCAAAGTATTCAACAAAGAATCACAGAAAGTTCTGGGGGTCTCCAGAGATCTCTGGGGACCTGTAGAACACCTGGGAGATGTTGAACAAGCCCTAGGGGAGCAGAACCAGTCAAGGGGAGTCAGTGTTGGTCAGGGGCAGAGGTCGAAAAAGGTAGCCCCCTGACATCACCCCCCCTCTAGCATGCAGCATCTTGATGCATGGGGTAGGAGAAATTCCATATTGCCTGGTCTGCCAGTGAGAGGGGATAGATTCCTTGAATGGCCTGGGGTGCATCTGGGTGTTGTTGGTGGAACTCCCTGACCAGTCCAGGCATGTGCATGTTCTCCCAGGGTTCCTAAAAGATGTCTTCCATTCCATAGCCCTTCCACCTCACCTTGTATTGTAGTCACTGCCAGAACAAACAGTTATCCAGGATCTCCTCCACCTCATACTCCTTGCTGTCATTTACCACCACCAGAGGTGGTGGGGGTGCTGGGCATTGCCTGAGGATAGGGTCCACTGGGGCCAGAGTCAGTTTGACCATATTAAAGACTAGATGGAGCTGGCACATTCCCACAGGGAGCTGGAGTTGATAGGCTAGGGGCCCTACCTGCCATTCTACTGTGAAGGGTCCTAATCACTGGTGTAAGAGCTTTTTTGATGGCCAGGTGGCCATAATATTGGAGGCATCCAGGTAAACTTGATTTCTGGGCTTGTACTTGCCATCAGGGTCCTTCCACAGTCATAATATTGTGCCATGTCATCCTTGGCCTTTGCCAGTGCTGCCTGGGCTTCCTCCTGTGCAATCTTCATCCAGTCCACAAACTTGTTCACAGCTTTGTTCTCTGAAGGTCAGGCCTGGGGTTCAAAGTTCTTGCTTGCTATAGAGGTCCACCACTACCATGATGGCATTGTAACTGTAGGCATTGAGGAGCTCTACTGAAGTCTACTGAGGCAACACTCCATTGCTCTGCAGGGATAGGCAGGAGATGGAGCTGTCTGGAGGGGAGGCAATGTTGGGACTTGGTCTGGAGACAAAAATCACATATACTGGTGTAGGACCCAATATACCAGGACATCTGGGGCCACCAATAGTTCCAGGGCACTAGTTCCAACATTTTCCACCAGCCAGGGTGTCCTGCAATCCAGGAGTCATGGTGTTGCTCTACAATCCTCTGGCAGAGCTCCAGGTCATTGGGCATCCAGGGCCCTACCACTGCTCCAGTTGTTCTTGTAGAGGGCCTCTCTATGGGGGAATGCCAGGGGTGAGGGGTCCAGAAGGTCTATATATGCCAAGGGGAGATGGCCAGCCTGGCAAGCCCAAATGGCCATGCACTCCCAAACCTTGGCCTGAAGGCTGCTGGAGTTGCTGGGGGTGTTTCTGCAGCCAGGGGTGGTGCAGAGGTAGGGGTCAGGTGCTCTAGTAGTGCCTGGAGGGAATGGGAAATGTGTTGGATGGTTAAGTGAAGAGTAGAGAGTTTGATTGTGTGATGTGTGAGGGAAGTTTGGGTCAATTGCACCTGGTTCTCTAGGTGTAGCAGGTGAGTCCAGGCCTTGTCCTGGGATGCTGGGGCCTCTGAGGGAGTGGTCTGGATTGGCAAGCTGAGACATAGAATTCTGCAGGTGTTTAAGCCTGGTGAGGAAGTGACAGATAGGAGCTCGGAGATTCTGTGCAGGCTATGAGGGGTGTCCAGCCCAGGATTTGGAGACTTTTTCTGCTGTAAGGGCAACCTTTGGGAGCAATGGCTAAGTCACACAGCTAGCAGAGGGGAATCCAAAATATATTAGAACTGTAATTGACAATACAAATGGTAAACTAATCACCTAGTAGAGGGGAATCTGAAGAGAACAAGTCTAAGGATCCCCACTGCTTGGTGTGGTGCATCAATGGGTGGCAGAGGCATGGAAACAACTGCATAGGTGACTGGAGTTAGCCAAAGCACTCAATAAGGGATCATGGAAAGTTCCAGGGGCCTCTGGAGATCTCCAGGAACCTGTAGAATACCTGAGTGATATTGAATGAGCCTCAGGGAAGGGGAGTCAGTGTTGGTCAAGGGTGGAGGTTGGAAATGGTAGTCCCCTAACAGTGTGGCTCTGGTAGCAGAGGACTAGATCTACTATGGAGCTGATGGCCCCTGCTTCATTGGGCATTCTGTCAATATTGAACACCAGAATGGGCTTGGAAAGCAGCTATGTGGTCAAGCTGTGGTACTTCACAAACTTCAAGTCCAGGAACAGCCCCGTCACTCTGCATGTACTGCCAGGGCAGTTGGCATTTCCAGGTGGGGCAGCATAGACAGAGGCTAACTGGCATTGGGGAGCTCAGGTTGGGGTCTGGTGTTTGTATGTCTGGAGGAGAAGACTCAGGTTCTTCTGTCTTAGGGTCATTGATATCAGGAAGGGCAATATTATTTTCTACCAACAGACACACAAACCTGTTAGTACCTGATGATGGAGGCATACACCTTTCATCACTCAACTAAAAATCCTCCTCCAGGCCTGGGAGGGGGGCACAAGCATCACTCTCCTCTGGTGTCAACTCTGGTGCTGGCATGTCCAGTGAGGGATCTCCAGCAGCACCCTTCATGGCCAACAGTTGCAGGAGGAGCTCCTCCTGCTCAGCCATGGAGAGATAACATACCTCAAGACCCAACAGGTAGTGTCATGCAAAGTGCCCCAGTTTCCTGCATCTCTGGCACAGTAATGGCATGGGGCAGTGCTGTTAGGCAGCATGGACATTCATGGGGATGCCTGGCAGCAAGAATTGTGGTGCAGGGATGGCCAGAGCAGAGGTGGGTGCTGGAAGTATGGGCACAGGGTACTGGAGAGTGGTGACAGGAGCAGGGCAGGGAGTCAGGTGCATGTGGCATAGCTCCCATCAAACCTCTATGAGCTGCCACTGATCCCAGGCCACCTTATACCAAGAGGTGATCCACTCATCATCCAGACAGCCCTCAGCAAGGTTGTCAATGCATTCCAGTAATGCAGGGTGCAGGCCATCTCAGAAAGTGAGGCACAGTTGGAGACTGTTGGGGTAGGCCACTTGCTCAACTAATTCCCAGAAGGAATGAATATACTTGTCCAGCATCCTTTTCCCTTGCCCATACTGCTCCTGGTCATGTAGTGCTAAAGCAACAGTTTTGGCAGGATCAATTGGGAAGAACTCTGCCCAGAAGTCCTTTTCAAAGATTGTCTAATCTGTGAGACTTCTGACACCTCTGAGGTGTTGAAACACCCACAGTACATAGGTGGAGGCATGTCCAGCCTTCATGTACAATGTTACCTAAGTTATTTTCAGCACATTGGAGTTGAAGGCATCTCTGCTGAGGTGAATGTAGGTGAGGCAGGACTGGAGGAAACACTCTCCACTGGAGCAATTGCCATTGTATGTGTCTGGGAGTGCAGGATAGGGGATCTGTGCTTGGGGGTTTACTGGAGCCACTGGGGGGGCTACCAGGGCTGCCAGGGGTGGCATGAAGGTAGGGATCAGGCACTCTAGTAGTGCCTGAAGGGACTATGAAATGAGCTTGGTGGTTTGACAAAGGGCAGAGAGTTCAGTTATGTGATGGGTGAGGGAAGATTGGGTCAATTGCACCTGGCTCTCTAGGTGTAGCAAGTGAGTCCAGGCCTTGGCCTGTGGAGCTGGGGCCTCCATTGAGGAGAGTTGGCTTAGGTCAGGCATGGAGGTCTGAAATGGAAGTCCCCTGACAGTTGGAGACCAGATATATGCCACCACCCTACACTCCCCACCCTCTGCCATGGAGATCTGGGCTACCCAGACCACCTCCCAGCAGCTAGTTTGGGCCTTCACTGCAAACTCTGCACCCCAGATGTTCTGGGACACTGTACCTTCATATCTCCAGGTGTTTGAGGACATGTTCTCTAAGGCCTCCTTTGACTTACTCCTAGAGCACAAGTAGTGGGACCATGCCATTGAATTAATGCTGGACTCCAAGCCTGCAAGCTGTAAAGTCTACCTGCTAGTGCCAAAGGAGCAGGATGAGCTCAATGCCTTCCTGCAGGAGAACCTGGACTCTTGTCATATCCACCCCTCCAAATCCCCAATGGCTTCTGTAGTCTTCTTCATCAAAAAGAAGGATGGCTCCCTCTGACTGTCCAGGACTACTGGGTTCTTAATGCCATGACTGTAAAGAACCACTACCCCCTCCCCCTCATCTCTGAGCTTATCAACAATCTCTGGGGCACACATTACTTCACCAAACTGGATGTCTGGTGGGGCTACAACAATGTGTGCATCCAGGAGGGAGATGAATGGAAGGCCACCTTCCAGACCAACCAGGGATTGTTTGAACCCCTCATCATGTTCTTCAGACTCACCAACAGCCTAGCCACCTTCTAGACAATGATGAACAACATCTTCCAGGACCTCATCACCAAAGGCATGGTGTGTGTATACCTTGACAACATCCTGATCTACACCAAAACATTGGAGGAGCACTGCCAGATCATGCATATTGTCTTGCAATGTCTCTGCCTTCATCAGCTCTACCTCAAACCACAGAAGTGTGAGTTTGAGCAGACCCAGATTGAGTATCTTGGGCTGATTATCTCATACAGAGCCATGGAGATGGACCTGGTGAAGGTAGCAGGTGTTGCAGAGTGGCCAGAGCCCAAGAACAAGAAGGAAGTGCAGGCCTTCCTAGGCTTCACTAACTTCTATCAGAGATTCATCCAGGATTTCTCCCATCATGCCCAACTGCTGTTTGACCTCACTGTGAAGGATGCCACCTGGAGCTGGGGCCTCCTAGAGCAGATGGATTTTGACAATCTCAAGCATGCCACCACCTCTGGAACTGTCCTCCTCTTCCTGGACAATGACTCTCCCTTCCAGGTGGAAGCCAACAGCTCCGACTTTGCCACCAAGGCTGTTCTGTCACAACAATCCCAGGAGGATGGGAAATGGCATCTGGTGGCCTTCTACTCTGAAAGCCTGAATGTGGTGGAGCACAATTACAAGATCCATGACAAGGAGATGCTGGCCATCATCTGGTCCTTTGAGAAGTGGCAGCATTTCCTGGAGGGGGCATGGCATAAGTTTGAAGTGTGGATGGATCACAAGAACCTTGAATACTTCCAGATAGCCAAAAAGCTCAACCATTGGCAGGCACAGTGGTCTCTCTACCTAGCCAACTTTGACTTCTTGTTGCACCATAAGCCAGTTCAGAGTATGGGAAAGCCTGACACCCTGTCCAAGAGAGCAGACCATGGCATCAGGGGAGATGACAACAGTAACATCATGCTCCTCTGACCCAAGTTGTTTGCATTCTGATCCATGGAAGGTATAGCTGCCAAGGGAGCAGAGGTGGAGATCCTCCAGGACATTCAACATGGAAACTGAGACAGTCTGCAGGAGGGACTCATTAGTCAGGCCACCAGGGTACTCAAATCTGGATGTGCCACCAGTGCCAAGTCTGTTTATACAAACAAATGGGCCCTCCATGATGGACTCCTGACCTTCTGGGACCACATCTACATGCCCAATGACCCAGAGCTCTGCCAGAGTATTGTAGAGCAGCACCATGACTCCCAGATTGTGGGACACCCTGGCCAATGGAAAACATTGGAGCCAGTATCCCAGAACTACTAGTGGCCCCAGATGTCCTGGTATATTGGGTCCTACACTAGTACATGTGATCTATGCCTCCAGGACCAAGCCCCAATGTTGCCTCCTCTCCAGACAACTCCATCCCCTAACTGTCCCCATGGAGCAATGGAGCATTGTCTTGGTGGACTTCATCATAGAGCTCCCCAATGCCCACAGTTATGATGCCATCATGGTAGTGGTGAACCTCTGTGGCAAGCAAGCACACTTCATTCCTACTCACACCACTTGCTCCACCATGGGGGCTGCCAACCTGTACCAGAAGAATGTCTGGAAGCTCCATGGCCTCTCTGATGGCTATGTGTCTGACTGGGGTCCACAGTTCATGGCAGACTTCACCTGGGAGCTCTACCAACTACTTAACATGAAGCTCCACACCTCCACCACCTACCACCTGCAGTCCAACAGCCAGACCAAATGCATGAATCAGGAACTCAAGCAATATCTCTGCCTCTTCTGCAATGAGTGCTGGGACAACTGGCACAAACTCCTCCCTAATGCTGAGTTCCAGTACAACAACCATGTTCACATGGCCACTCAAGTTTTGCCCTTCTTCCTGGACACTGGACATCACCCATGCATGGGCTTCAAACCCTGGGCCTGACCTTCAGAGAATGAAGCCATGAACAAGTTTGTGGATTGGATGAAGATGGCACAGGAGGAAGCCCAGCCAGCTCTGGCCAAGGCAAAGGATGACATGGCACAATATTATGACTGCAGAAGGACCCTGGTGCCCAAATACCAGCCCAGAGATCAAGTTTACCCAGATGCCTCTGATATTACAACCACCCAACCATTGCAAAAGCTCCCACACCAACTACTGAGACCCTTCATGGTTGAACAGCAGGTAGGACCCCTAGCTTATTGACTCTGCCTCCCCACTGGGCTGCACCAGCTTCATCCAGTATTCAACATGGTCAAACTAACACTGGCCCCAGCAGACCCTATTCTGGGGTGATGCCCAGCACCCCCACCACTCCCAGTGGTGGTCAATGACAACAAGGAGTACAAGGTGGAGGAGATCTTGGATAGTTGCCTATTCTGGCAGTGGCTATAGTAGAAGGTGAAGTGGAAGGGCTACAGAATTGAGGACATCTCCTGGGAACCCTGGGAGAACGTGCACATGCCCAGACTTGTCAGGGATTTCCACGGGAGGCATCCAGATGCACCCCAGGCCATCTGAGAGATCTATCCCATCTCACCAGCTGACCAGGCAATCCAGAACTTCTTCTACCCTGCACATCAAGACACCACATGCTAGAGGGGGGGTGATGTCAGGGGACTTCCATTTCTGATCTCCACACCTGACCTACACCAACTCTCCTTGACCCACTCCCATTCCCCAAGGCTTGTTCAACACCTCCATCACAATCTCCAGATCCCCAGAGATCTCCTGAGATCATTCTTCTTTTCTGGAAATCCCCAAAACTTGCCATAATCCCTCATCAAGTGCTTTCCTGAGGTTAGGGTTAACTTTGGTCATCTGTACAGTCATTTCCATGCCTCCACTGCCAGTTGATGTGCCACACTGAGCAGCAGGGTTCCTTAGACTTGTTCTCTTTGGATTCCTCTTTGCTAGGTGATTAGTTACTAATTGTATCATCAATTACCATTTCTAATATACTTTGGATTCCCCTCTGCTAGCTGCATGATTTAGCCATCACTCCCAGAGGTCACCCTTACACCAGGTTGTCAATGTGCTCTACCAATGCAGGGTGTAGGCTATCCTGGAATGTGAGGCACAGTAGAAGGCCATCTGGGTAGGCTGCCTGCTCAACCAACACCTGGAAGGAATCAATGTACTTGTCCAACATCTGCCTTCCCTGCCCATACTGCTCCCTATCATGCAGCACTAAAGTGGTGGATTTGGCAGGATTGATTGGGAAAAACTCTGCCCAGAAGTCCCTTTAAAAGGTGGTCAAGTCTGTAAAACTTTTGACACCTCTGGGGCATCAAAACACCTGCAGTGCATAGGTGGAGGCCTGTCCAGTCTTCATGTATGACAGTACCCAAGCAATGGTAACTAATCACCTAGCAGAAGGGAATCCAAAGAGAACAAGTCTAAGGATCCCTGCTGCTTAGTGCAGCACATCAGCAGGCAGCAGTGGTGTGAGAACAACTGTACAGATGACCAGAGCTAACCCTAACCCTTGGAAAATGCTCAAAGAGGAAATACAGAAAGTTCCTGAGATTTCCCAAAAAGGAGAATGACCTCCAGAGATCTCAGGGATTTAGAGGGAGCCCTGGGAGTGTAGGGTGAGCCTCAGGGAAGTAGATTGGGTCAAGGAGAGTTGTCATAGGTCAGAATAGGAAGTCCAGAAATGGAAGTCCCCTGACAATTACTATCTTAATGCATTATTGTGATGCACTACTATCTTAATGCATTATTGTGATGCATTACTATCTTAATGCATTATTGTGATGCATTACTGGTGTTCATTATATATTACACAAGAAAATGCATTCTGTACCATGTGTAATTAGATAGAATAATGCATAATGATGCCCGCATCTAGTGTCATGTCTGGGCAGGATTCATGTATCGTCATGATCCTGTTCTTCCATTATTGTGGACATGGGGTGATCCCTACTCCTTCATCACTCGTGCCTCACCCTTTGGTACATACTTCAGCATCAGCGCTTGAGGTACAATTTTGGCCATATGATGTCTATGGCTTTATTTCTGGTCCTCAGGTTGACTAGGGCCCTCCCTTCATTGTTGCCCTTTAAGGACAAGGTCTGGGTGTTGACTTGTAAGGATTGGGTAGCCCACCTAAGTTTGCTCGCTCTCCTTACTAGGAGTATTTCTATGTGGTCAGGCATACCTTGTACCCGAGTGAGGTATTGCATCATTCCCATTATAACCATTTGCACAATTAGCCTTCTCCCTTCCACGGTAGGGTAACCTCTTTGCCGGTTCTCGAGGCTCTTGTCGATTTTCTTGACGGTGTTTGTTCAGGGAGCCCCTCTGTCAATTTTGTTTCCAAACCAAGCTCCTAAAATTCTAGTTGCTTTGCCATCTTTTGCAATGTGTATATCTGGTGGGATATTATTGTCCCCCAACCTTCATCTTTCTTTCCGTTTGTCCCCCAACCTTCATCTTTCTTTCCGTTATCACCTGAAGTCAGCCCTGCCCATGGGGATCATCTGTTTTCGTCGTGTTGAACTTGGCTACCGCGGCAATGGACCAGTCTTCAAGTATTTCGTTGAGGGAGTCAATTTCATGGTCCTCAGAGAGAAAGGTCATTGTGTCGTCCGCAAATAGGTTCACAATCAGTTTTTCATGGTGTCCTGGTATCTGGTACCCCTTTAGGTTCGGTGCTCTTGGCGACGCTGCAAGTGGTTCGATGGCCAGGTCGAAGAGTAAACATAGAGGGGATCACCTTGCCATACCCCCGGGATATCTTACAGGGGATCTCAGGTGACCGTTTATCAAGGAGCGATCTATATTGTCGTATGCTTTTTCCTGGTCAAACGCTACAATCATACCATTCCGTTCTCCTGCTTCGGCATAATGGACTGATACACACCGACTTCATATCAACTGTGCCGGCAGCCAATGACATTGACCTCACACATCAGGTATATGACCATGTCTTGACTATACCCGTATTTTACGGTTTACGGCCGTAAATTTGTCATGCCACGTCGTTGTACGGTACGATTTACGGTTGCCGTAACCGTTTTTTTAAGCCCTGTTTCTACGGCCGTGTGCCGTGAACGGACGGCGTGCGCCCCTATCACTCACTTGTGCTGCGATACACATAAAACGATAACGGTGAGCAGCCACGGACCGGACCGGAACTAGGATCGCTTCGCTGTCCTCAGCACAACATCTGCCAAATTATGGCACTATACCGAGAACGGCTCCGATTCCTAGCCTGTTCGATTGTTGTGAAGAAGCCTTCAAGAAGGCTCTTTACCCCTGGAACCTGCCTTTACGCTGAACAACTGTCACAACGGTTTGATTCGTCCACTTTGTTCATGTTTTACCGTGCCATTCGAAGGAGAGCCTGGGAAGGTCTCTCGGGTTATCGATCGTGAAACTCGTATTGGAGAATCTATCACATGGGCTGCGGTGTACATCCCAATGTTATTTCTTCAATATTGATTCAGATGATGTCTCTAAGCGTTGAACCGGAAGAATGAAACCATGTGATCCGAACAATTAATATTTTGACAGCTTATGTGGGCTTCAAGTAGTCTCTTCAGAATTCTCCGCCTTGATATGACCACCCTACGTTACCATGCGCCCTGTTTGATTTTCAAGCTCATAAGGGGATGTCTTGCTCGGTCATTTTCTCTATCTTACCCCTCGGCCAGCTCTGTCTTTCATAATTCATTAGACCTTTTGTA
>JAGGAV010015756.1:0-23429 GCA_017657295.1 Termitomyces sp. DKA64
AGGTGCTTAATGCCATGATGGTGAAGAACCACTACCACCTCCCCCTCATCTCCAAGCTCATCAACAACCTCTGGGGTGCACAGTACTTCACCAAATTGGACATCTGGTGGGGCTACAACAATGTATAGATCCAAGAGTGGCAGAATGATTCCTTAGACTTGTTTTCTTTGGATTCTCCTTCTGCCAGGTGAGTAGCTACTGTTGTTCTATTTAGATACTTCTAATATACTTTGGATTCTCCTTCTGCCAGCTGTGTGACTGAGCTGCAGCCCCCAGAGGTTGCCCTTACACCAGCTCCTTGCATGCATGCTCACCCTCACTCTTGGATGTTGACATTCCTGATGTGTCATCTGTGTAAGTGCTCATCACCATTGTTTCCCTGTCTCTCTCCCTCACTCTCACCAATTGGTCTGCCTCGGATCTTTTGTACCCCAACCTCCTCATGTCATCATCCAGGGTATTCCACCAGTTATTTGCACCATCCATGGTGCTGTAGATTGCTTTATCAAGTAGGGCTACTAGTCTTTTTTTGTCACTGCCTCTGCTCTCATTGGTCTCTGTCTCACTCCCCCAGACTTGGTCACCAGCTGTTACATCAATGCAGAATACCTTGTTTGGGGTCTTTTCATAGCATTCAGGTTGCTCCATGAGAATGGGCACTTGTGTTGGTGTGTTGAGGTAGGCACTTTTGTAGTCAATTTGCCACATTTTGTAATCACAGACAGTCCTGACAGCTATATTCATTCTGAGTGACTCATACTTCATGACCAATGCATATGTGGCAAAGTAATCTACTCCTGGGATCTGGGAGAAACCTTCGGGAATGAGTCTGGCTTTCCTGGCAATGACCTTCCCATTGCCATCATACTTAAGCATGAAGGTCCACCGGTTTTTCATTGTTCTTGTGCCTTCAGGTCTTTTTACAAGGGTCCAGACTTTTCAGTTGTATATTCTTGCCATTTCTTCATCCATTGGTGCCTTCCATAACTCCGGTTGCCACATTGCCTCAGAGTATGACTTGGGAACCCATGTCATGTCATTGGTGTCAATGGTGGTTGTTGCCATTGCTGGTGGTTCATGGTCAGTTGCCCATGCCAGTCCCTTTGCCACAACATCCCCAATGATGCGCTCTGTTTCTTCAGCTCTGGTGGCCCTGGCTGATGGGTTCCTGAGGCATGTGGAGTGTTGGGGCTTGGTTGCAGGTTCAGGGGCTGCTGGTGCTACTATCTCTGTCTCTGGTGGCATACCACTGGCATCATGGGCATTGGTATCATGCTGCCCATCCTCCCCCATGCCAGGGGTACCATCTGCAACATTGGGCTCATTGAGTATTACATAGATGTCAGCTGTGCTGCTCTCATGGCTAATCAGGCAAAGTCCAGTGGCCAAGTCCCTCCTCAAAGATGACATCACAAGATTGGAAGATGCACCCCATAGCATGCTCCAGAAGCTTGTAATTGCCAACACCAAAGTACCCAATGAGGGCACATTTGATTAATCTTGGGGCAAGCTTACTGGCACCATCCTCCTTTGGGACCTTTGCATAGGCAGTACAGCCAAAGGGTCTCAGGTGTGTCATGTCAGGCTTGCAACTGGTGCATATCTTGTGTGGCATCTTGCCTGGGTGGCATGAGCTCAGGATCAGGTCAATCATGTACATGGCTGTGGATGTGGCCTCCCCCCAATAGTGGGCTGGCAGGTGGGAGTCATTGAGCATGCTCCTTGTGAGGTCCAGTATGGTCTGGTTCTTCCTCTTGGCAACCCCATTGGCAGACAACAAATTGGATGGGGTTGTCTCATAGATGATGCCATGTTTCACACAGTATGCCACCCAGAGGTCATTTATGAATTCCTTGCCACCATTGCTCCAGATCCTCCTGATGTGTCGGCCTGACTGTACCTCTGCCCTGACATCAAATTCTTTGAGGCAGACCACCATTGCCTCCATTGTGTTGTTCACCAGGTACCATGCATCTGTCTCTGCCCCCCCTTGGTCAACCACCATCATCATCCAAACCTTCCCACCTGTGGTCTGGATGCAGGCTGGGCCAAACAGGTTGAACACCACATGCTTATATGGCACTGACTCAGGGATTACCTTGGCATCAAATGGCCAATGGGACTGCTTCCCCATGATGCAGTCCTCACACCTGCCCTCAGTGGCTATTGTGGTGAGCTGCAACCCCATGACTAGGTCTTTCTTAGCCATCTTGAGTACTGTACTCTTGCTAACATGCCCCAGCTAGCAGTGCCAGGTTTCAAAGGTGGTAGGGCAGTGAAGGGATCTAGTGTGCATGGCTTTGGGGGGTGGCTGGATGAACTTGATCCAAAATATTGTGTCTGCAGCCAGCATGGCTCTCATGAATGGAGCACCATTGGGAGCATAGAACATTGCTCCCCTGGACTCAAACATTGTCCTGCAACCCTTCTGGCATAACACACCAATCAATACAAGGTTGTGTGTGAAGTCAGGAACATGCAATGCATTATTGAAGGTGAGCTCAATCAGTTCACCATTGTTCTGGACCCATTTACAGATGTGTCCAGCACCTGCAATGTGGAAATTGCCACCCCTATCAGCAGTTGAGCCTGTCCTATTGTCTGGTCTGGAGTCTCTGTATGTCTCAAAGTCAGCCCTGTCAACAAAGAAGTGGCAATTTGCCACAGAGTCTGCATATGTCACCAGCAGGCCCAGTTTACCTGCCAGGGTCACAAAAGCCAGGCACCGGGGATTATTCTTGTTCTTTGCCAAGGCTACTACTGAGTTTGCTTGGGGTGTTGGCATGGGGGTGGTGCTAGGGGTGGGTGTAGCCAATGGGGTTGATGACTGTGTGCTGCCTTTGCCATGCTGCCACCAGTCAGGGTATTGTTCCTCCATGCTGGTGCCCTTTTTGAAACACTTCTCAATGGTATGACCAGTTCTCCCACAGATAGGGTTGCTACATTTGGCTGTGTTCCTCCTGGTCTGTGTTGACAAGGCATGGACTGATTTTGATGGGGTGACAGCAGAGGTGCCATGTATCAGAAGCACATGGCTGATGAGTCTCACACATACATCAGTGGATGTTTTCTTGGTTATCAGGGTCCCAGTCATGGGGGCCCAGCTTATTGGCATAGACTTAATAATATAGGACCTGAACTTCCTGTTGTCAATTCCAGCTCCCTGACTGTTGGCTTTTGCCTATGCCATGCACATCATGGCAAAGTGTGCCTCAATGCTGCTGCCCTCAGAGTATTTGATGGAACTGAGCTCCTCCTTGGCATGGAGCAGGCCAAGGTCCATCATGGTATCATGCAGATCCATGAGCAATTTCCAGGCACTAGCTGCTGACTCATCCAGGTCTATGCCTGCTCCAACAGGGTTGATGACATTTAGGGTGATCATGCTTCATGCATATGCATCACACTGTTCCCACTTGACCTGGGTAGGATTTGGGTTGCCCCACCAGGTGGTGACCAACTTGGGCTGTGTAATTGAGCCAGTGAGGTATCTGTCAAGTCCCTGTCCATGGGCAGCCTCTGTCATCCTCATTTTAAAAGAGAGCCAGTTGGTACCATCAAAGTGCTCCTCATTTGGGAGAAGAAATAGGTTCAGGTCCTGCACCATAGTCTGTGCAGGTCATGGATGGGTCAGGTGGGTGAAAAAAAAATTTACTTTCTGTGAGTCATCTCACTGAGTGGCTACAGGGCCTATAACCTGTTGACAATAATACTCAGTTGGTTGCATAATGACTGTCTTTTCTATATACCTGTTGACAATAATACTAGGTATATAATTAGTGTTGTAGATATAAGTGCAAAGGCCTGGGCTCACCTCAGTCAGTTGTATAATGACTGAGATATTCCGATGCCCACATCCAATCCTTTTTCATCATGTCCTGTATAGTTTATCCTCCTCTCTGTTTCCCTCCACTCCTGCACAGGTAACATGCTTCCATGTGTACCTTGATCCTAGCTCAACACGTATAACAGAGAAAACTTCAACCCTAACCTCAAGGTGAAAACTCCGAAAATTGCCAGAACTCCAGAGATTGAACCAAAAATGGAAATTCATTGTAAATGGCCTCAATCTCTGGACTCCCTACACATGACCACATGCAAATATAACCAAGACATAGCCCTTGGTTAAAAGTACTTGTTGTCACCAGAAGATGGGAGGACCAGGATGAGGGTCAGGCCAGGAATAAAGGAAACAATTAGGGGGTTTGATATGAGCAGTCCCTGTAAGGGCAACCTCCAGGAGCAGTGGCTAAATCATGCAGCTAGCAGAGGGGAATCCAAAGAGAACAAGTCTAAGGATGCCCACTGCTCATTGCAGCACATCAGCAGGTGGCAGAGGCATGGGAACAATTGTACAGACAGCCAGAGCTAACCCTAACCTCAGGAAGGTGCTCAACAAGGAAGTACAGCAGGTTTTGGGGGTTTTCAAAAAGGGAGAATGACTCCTGGAGGTCTCCAGGGATCTGGAGAGTGCCTTGGAGGTGTAAAACAAGCCTCAGGGAAGGGGAGTGGGTCAAGGAGAGTTGGCATAGATCAGGTGTGGAGGTCAGAAATGGAAGTTCCCTGACATCACCACCCCTCTAGCATGCAGCATCTCAATGTGCAGAGTAGAAGAAGTTCTGGGTTGCCTGGTCCACTTGTGAGATGGGATAGATTTCCTGCATGGCTTGGGGTATGTCTGAGTGCCTCCAGTGGAACTCCCTAACAAGTCCTGGTGTGTGCACATTCTCTTTGAGTTCCCAGGAGATGTCCTTGATTCCATAGCCCTTCCACTTCACCTTGTATTATAGCTGCTGCTGGAAAAGATGACTACCCAGGATCTCCTCCACCTTGTACTCATTGTTGTTGACCACCACCAGAGGTGGTGGGAGTGCCAGGTGTTGCCCCAGAATAGGGTCTGCTGGGGCCAGTGTTAGCTTGACCACATTGAATACCAGATGAAGCTGGCACACTCCTGTGGGGAGCCAGAGTTGGTAAGCTAGGGGCCCTACCTGCTGTTCTACTGTGAAGGGTCCTAATAGATGGTATAAGAGCTTTTTCAACAGTTAGGTGGTTGTAATATCAGACACATCCAGGTAAACTCAATCTCCAGGCTGGTACTTGGGCACCAGGGCCCTCCCACAGTTGTAATATTGTGCCATGTTGTCCTTTGCCTTTGCCAGAGCTGCCCAGGCTTCCTCCTGTGCAATCTTCATCTGGTCCACAAACTTGTTCATGGCTTTATTCTCCAAAGGTTGGGCCCAGGGTTCAAAGCCCATGTGCAGGTGATGTCCAGTGTCCAGGAAGAAGTGTGAAACTTGAGTGGCCATGTGAATGTAGTTGTTGTACTGGAACTCAGCATTGGGGAAGAGTTTGTCCCAGTTGTCCTGATGCTTGTTGCAGAAGAGGTGGAGGTACTGCTCAAGCTCCTGATTCATGCATTTGGTCTGGCTGTTGGACTGTATGTAATAGGCAGTGGAGGTATGAAGCTTCACATTAAGGAGTTGGTAGAGCTCCCTGGTGAAGTCTGCTATGAACTGCAGACTCTGGTCAGACACATGGGTGTCAGAGAGGCTGTAGAGCTTCCAGATGTTCTTTGGGTACAGGTTAGTGGCAGCCATAGTGGAGGAGCAAGTGGTGTGAGTATGTAGCTATTGGCTACAGATAGAACAATCTTGTGTATTTCATGCAGTAGCTGAATCAGACTGAAACATTAGATCAGACTAGATATGTTGTGAATACAAGATGTTGTCCTTACATAATCTACAAGTGCATGTCAAAGCCACATGTCAGTGTCTAACTACAGCTCAATGCACAGTACACATGCAGACACTAAGGTAATGGTAACCTTGCTGGTTACACACCCCTCTTTAGACCATTGCATGGTCTGGATAAAGAATGGTTAGCCCCAGACATGGACTTAATCTGATTAAAAGCAGTGAGTGCCAGTGCTCCACTACCTTGGGGCATCACTGCAAGTGATGATCAACCAAGCATTGTGCAAGTACTCTGCACTCCACCAGTCACATCTGGGCTGTCCAGGGGACCCAGTCTGGTCCCACTGCCCATGTGGTAAACACTTACTGCTTAAATGCACCATCCATGCAGGATGTAGCCAAGAAAAAGGCATCAAGTATGCCATGTTTTTGCCTTGGTCTATGGTACAGTACAAGAAAAACATGCTGTGAAGCACACAATCTCATCAGTAACTCATTTCAAGTTAACAACTTGAAGCTACCTAAATTATATACAACAATATAGGGCTGTTCAGCCCTTGTTGCTGCTTGGTGGCACTCACCCACTTCCATTGTCTTTGTGCCCTCCCCAGTTGCAATGTTAGTTGTGGAGGAAAGAGGCTCTGATTCTGTTGTTGGTGAGGTCTTTGGACCTCCTGCAATAGTAGCATCTACCATAACACAATTGGTTAGTATGATGTTAGCTGCAGCTCCAAGAGTGGGCATCATACCATGTGCTGGTGTTTGCTTCCATAGCTGACCCACATTTGGGTCCATTCCAATGTAATAGTAGAGGCTAGTAGCCTTGGGGAAAATGTTAGATGTGCTTTCTTCTGCATGTTTGAAGAGGAGATGGTAGTGATCCTCCTCAGTCATTTCTTGCCAACCATCCCATTCTAGGATGGCCAGTAGGGTTCCATATACTTCTAGGCACTGGACACACTCATTGTTGATGTCTTTGAAGACATTGAGAGACATAGTTGGCTGATGGAGCTGTTGTTCCAGGTAAACCATGCCATATGTATAGGCATGGTCCACTCAATCCAGCAGGATGCAGTTGTGCAATAAGACACAAATTGTGTCATTGTCAGAAAAGTTCCATACCTGATCATCAGGTACATGAACTTGGCATAATTCAATTTGGGCCCCAAACTGGCCCACCAGCAGATGCCCTGGGTTAGCCACATTAAATGCAGTAGCCACTTTGGAATATAACCCAGGACATGCCATGACCATCATGAGCTGTTGCACAAGGGATGTTTTTCCTGCACTATTAGTGCAGAGTACTCTACAAAGTGCAAAACCAAACAGGGGTTGCCAGTGCATTCAGTAGACAAGGTCTACTGCAATGCCCTGCCAGGTGTTCTCCAACCCTGGACAACCATAAATCAGCACGTATTGCACTATTTTCTCAAGGTCAAATGCCCTCTTTGAGTCAGGCATGCACACAACACACAGTGCAGTGGTTCCATCTTCTTTGGTGTGCAAGAAGTGTGTGGGAATATGGTGGCTCTTGATGAGGGGCATGTCCTCAGGCCCCTGCATTGGGTTGACGACATCCTGGTATACAGGATTAGACATAAGGAGCTGCATTGTGCAATCATGTAGTGCCAGATTGGTGTGCTGTGCAAATGACTGCAGCTCTGTCATTAGCATATATGTGACTATACAGTTGTGACAGGGCACATGAGGGTTTGCATAATATTCAGAGAGCCTTTCCAGTTCATACAGCATGTT
The DNA here is from genome assembly GCA_017657295.1 of Termitomyces sp. DKA64. Lineage (NCBI taxonomy): Eukaryota > Fungi > Basidiomycota > Agaricomycetes > Agaricales > Lyophyllaceae > Termitomyces > Termitomyces sp. DKA64. The sequence continues at coordinate 7,452 of JAGGAV010015756.1, forward strand.
GGGAAACCCCCTGCATGCAAACTTATATATGTGGCATGTTTGCCACTATACCAGAGCTGTGTTCATAAGCAGCTGCATGGTTAGCATTGGTGCCAACAAAAACAGTGTTTGTCCAGTACAAATAATAATAGCAGGGTCCCAGGCCCCCATGGAAATGTGAATTGAGCCACTCAACATTGAATGGCCCCCACACTTTCACTCCCAAACCATTGGGAATTTGCCCTGAGAAATTGTTCTGTGCCCTAGAAGCTAGGGTAGCTGCTGCCTAAGCCTTATTTGCCTTCTTTTTGGTGAGCTTCTTGTTGCAAGCTACATGCTGGAAGTGCTGAGTGGGCATTTTGCCCTCCTCCTCCTCTTCCTCCACTTCTGAGGATGACTGACCATAGTCACTCTTGTCCTCACCCATCAGGACAGCTTGCTGCTTTTCTTTGCTTGCAGCCACAGCTTTGGCTGCCTCAGCCACCAACCCATCATATTGTGCAGGCATGCATGGGTTAGTAGTCAGCTGGACCACTTTGAACTGCACTGCCAGTGCAGGAATGACAATTGCATGCATGAATAATAACTGCACAGGCTCTGCCCTTGCTAGCATGTTTGCAGGGAAACTTATGACCTCCAGTTTGGTTGTATCAAGGGGAGGCTTGTGCCCCTGATGATGCTTTTGTGGCCCTGGGGCCTCTGGGGCATGCATCAATGCAGCAAGTCCCCAATGTGAGGGACCCACCAAGTCTGCATTGGAGGCACCCTCAGGTGAAGATGCATCTAAGAACTCCATTTCTTCCCATGTTAGCAGGATATTGTCCATCTCCTCATCCCACTGACCCATTGAGGATTCTGCTAGGGCTGCCTCTGGCACCTGCAGGCCACTTGCTACTGGGTTCATAGGTGTGACTGAAGGCTGCACAAGCATTGTCAATGTGCTTGCATTCAGCATAGATGCAGCAGACAGCCACACAGGCATTGTTACAATGGTGGAAGCTACCACTGGCACCAGGCAGTTGGCACCAGGCACTATTACCCAAGCAATGTCCACCAGTCACAGTGGTTGTGGCTTAGCCTGTTTGGGCTCCATATTCACCCCACAAGCATTGTCAATGTGCTTGCATTCAGCATAGATGCAGCAGACAGCCACACAGGCATTGTTACAATGGTGGAAGCTACCACTGGCACCAGGCAGTTGGCACCAGGCACTATTACCCAAGCAATGTCCACCAGTCACAGTGGTTGTGGCTTAGCCTGTTTGGGCTCCATACTCACCCCCTCATAGGAAGTAAGCTTGCAATTTGCAGCACAGTCAATCTGCTCCAGTGCTGATACACACTGCCTCTTCATGAGCTTGATCTGGTCAAGCAATCCTTCCATCACCATGACTGCAATGCTGTCCTGCAAAAAGGATGCTGTGGGGGGCACTGGTTGCCCTGCTACCTCCAGATGCTGCAACAGCATCTCAGTGCCCATCTTGGTATGTGCTTGGGGCACAACTTCTCTCCTAACTGCAGGTGCCACTGCATGCACATATGTCAGCCCCAGTGCCTGGTGTTGGCTTGGCTCTGGCTAATAATAGCACCCATGGCACACCTCCTGCACTTGGCACTCATAGCACTCATCTTCCTCATCCACCTCCATCTGAGAATGGAGGAACATCTCATATGGTAATGGCTGCTTGCAGCCTGGTTAGGCCATGGCTGTATATTGCTGATTTTCTGGTACAAACATTATGGAATGACCTTGTACAGGTCACCTCCCCTTTCCAGAGCTCTGCAAGCTCTGTCCAGGCTTAGCAGGGCCCTGAAAGGCCATTTTTCTCCTTACAGACCACACATCAGTGATGTGTCAAAGCCAGAAAACAGAAGAAAGAAAAAAATCTCCAAAGTCTGCCAGGTGGACAAACACATACAAAGTTCCAGCTGCATGGCACATGGCATTGGCCTTTGCCATGGTCATGAGACCACACTGTTGATCCAGCACTCAGACTTAGCCAAAGTAATTCATCAGCACATTCTGTATGAAGTCCTTGATCCCACAATGAATCACTTCATCTGTACAAAGTTCCCTGATCATTAATGGCATGTAGCCACTGTTGAGCTCAAAGGGTGCATATCCTATAGTTTTTGATACACTTGCATTGATTGCAAATTCAACCAGTGGGATACAATACACCCAGTCCTTCTGGTCAAGATGAACAAATGCTCTAAATATTTGCATGACATTTTGATTCATGTGCTCTGTCTGACCATCCATTTGCAGCTGAAAAGGAGTCAACATGAGCAACTTTGCTCTGAGCAGCTTATGCAACTCCTTCCACCTTTTGAAAGTGAACTTAGAATCCCAATCACTCATGATCAAACTAGGTAACCTATGTAGGCATACTATCTCCTTGAGATAGATCCATGACAGTTCTGATGCCTTTGTTGTCATATTTACTGGAATAAGGTGGACCATACTGGTCATGTGGCAGATAACTACCCAGAGGTAGTTGAAGCCACACAATTCAGGAAATGGTCCAATGAAGTCCATACCAATAGAGTCCCAAGGTTTCACTGGGACAGGAAGCAAATGCAGCTTCCCTGCTGGTTTTTGGTTTGATGTCTTCAAATGGTGACATACTTTGCATGTTGCACAGAATTGACTTGTTTCCTTGGCCATCTTTTGGTATTCAAAGTGCCCAACAATATTATGGGCTTGTTCCAGTATTATTATAATTAATGATCTCTCATGAGGTACACAAAGCACCTTTGCACCTTCAATGTTCACCATGTAAATGAGCTTCTGCTCAATGACAAAGTGTGGGTGCTCCTTGGGTTCATTGAGTGTCTCAACAAAGAACATATTTGTTGGATATCCTCGTCAGATAAGTGCATGAAGTTGTGTGCCTCCTGAGTCAACAGCTACCAGCCTAGGATCAGAAGTCTCTAGGGCCTGGCCCACCATCATGTTGTCCTCACTAGATGACAATTCTATTCCTTGCTGTGCAGCAGCTGGGCATGTGTCAGCCAGACCTCAAGCTTCAAGGTCTTGTGCTTCTACTTGCTCTTTGAGCCAGTTGCTATGGTGCAATTTGCAAGCCTGCATGGCTTGGATCTCAATATGATGTTCTGCTATTTCCTGGAACCAATGCATGGGCAAATCTTTGCCTTCAGGGTTGATCCACTTGTCTGCTTGGACAAAGTCATGGACATCATGAATGTCCTCACATGTATTACTCTTGAAGTATTGTGACAAACAGTCTGCAACCTTATTCAGCTCTCCTTTGACATAGGTTATGTCAAACTGGTACCATGACATATAGTCAATCCAGTGATGCTGCTGCAGGGACAAATGCACCTGAGTTCTGAAAAACTCCAAGGCATTGTGATCTGTAATAATATGGATCTTATAGCCCATCAATTTATCCTCCCATTTCAGGAGGGCTTCCAAGATAGCAAGTGTTTCTAACTTGTGTACTGCATTGTTCTATTGCACAGTCATGAACTTGTGCAACATAAATCCTGCAGGTCTGCAGGTTTGCCAGGTCTTCCCTTGGCTGAACATGGCCCCTACTCCCATCTTTGACACATCACAAATGAGCCATATCAGCTCATTGAGATGTGGGTTGATTGGCTAAATAATTGGCATTTTGGCACAGATTTGCTTGATCATCTCAAAGCACCACTGATGTAGTGGTTGCCAGTGGAATGGGGACCTGTTCTGAGTCATGGCCATGAGAGGACCAGTATAACCAGTCACATCTGGTAAGAAATTACCTATGTAATTAATGAGTCCAACAAAATGTTGGATATCACTGTAATTATGTGGCATTTGCCACTCTCAATATGATCAAGTTTATCCAAGTCTGGGTGAATACCCTGTGTGTCTATCACATGCCCTAAGCAATTGATACTTTGTGTGTACAATTTGTACTTCTTCCATTTAAGATACAAGCTCACTCTACACAAGCATTCAAATATGATGCATAAGTGCTGCTCATGCTCCTCAATAGAGTCAGAAAATATAAAGATATTGTCTGAGTAAACATGCATCAACTTTCTGATAACATCTCAGAATATGGAGGTCATTAGCCTCTGAAGCATAGCTGGCACATTGCAATCACCAATCTGCATAATGTTACTGATGAACATCCCCATCAAGGATGCAAACACAGTCTTCAGAATGTCTTGTATGCATATGTGTACTTGTTTGTAGGCATCTGTCAGGTCAATCTTTGACCTATATTTTGCCTTCATGACATCCTTGCAAATCACTTCCTGGTCAGAAAGTGGTGCCACATCCTTAATGGTATTGTTGTTGTGCTGTCATGCATCCAACACAGTCCAAAGTGTCCCATCCTTCTTGGGAATACACAACAAGGGTGCAGCTTGCACTGCTGGCCATGGCTCCCACCACTTGGCATTGATATAGCAATTTATCTTGTAATAAAGCTGTTTCTGTAGTGCTTGTGGGCAACAAGGCAAGTGGTACTTGTACTGCTTGGTATCATTTATAAGATTGATCTCATGGTTCACTTCCCTCCATGGGGGAAGCTCCTCCTTCATCTCATTGACAATATCTGCAAATTCCTGCTGCCATTGCTGGCACAATCATGGAATGTCATTGTCCAAGAGGCCATGAGCCTTCACTTTCCCTTTGTCCATGCTCTTCTGGTGCAGTTGACCTGTAGGTTCAAACTGTTCCTTGAGCACATGCAGATGCACTTCTCCAGTGTCTTCCATTTTCAGCCTCAATAGAGGCATTGACACCATTGAAATCCTCAGCCACTGCACACTTTCTGCTTTTAGTGACTTACCATCAAATGTTACATCTGAGGGCTCTGATATCTCATCACCATAAGGTTGACAATACACTTCTCCAGTGGGTTGACACAACCCAGCCCACTTCTGTGCCACCATTATGCATGCCACTGGAGTAGAATGAGGAGGCTACCACCTCATTTTACTCCAGTGGCATGCATGGATCATAAGCCCACTGCATGTCCAGTGATAGCACTGGTCAATCCCAAAAGGATTTTATGCTGTCAGTTGTTTCTACCACCACTCACAGCACTTTGTTGTCTCTCTTTGACCTCATCTGTTATGAGGTCCTCCACCTTTACTCTGGAGCTAGTTGGTTGACACTCTTGTTCTTTACAAATACTCTCAGGTATACAAACCTTGTCAGGCTTCCTTGCAGCCTTTCTGCTAGCCATCACTGGCTGGTCTGGCTCTTCCCCCCATCCCAGAGTTCCTTGGAACTTTTCCTCAGACATCAAGATTGCCAGCCAAGCTGGCCATTGGAGCCAGTTTCTCATCACTGTCCTCCACTGTTGCATTCCTGTGACCTTTTAGTCAGTTGCAACCATCACAATGCTTCTCTGTGGCCCTGTACTGTCATAAACAGCCATCCATGTCTGCCAGGACAATCCTCTCAGCCCTCAATGGAACTCCATTGATTATCACTTTGTTATTCCCAAAGTTGAAAGATACCTTATTCCATTGCATAAACAGCATACCAATGATCATATCATAGCAATGAAAGTTTGCTATGTCCACATACTCCATTGCTGATGATCTTGATGTTCTGATATTTACTTCTGCACTGAATTGCCTAACAGTGCAACTCCACACAGTTCCCAATTGGAGCATCAGTGGCTCTATCAACTCATGGACATGTATCACATTCACCTGAGCAGACTGGGGTGTAATGCCTGTAATAGTACTCCCAGAGTCCCACAGCATTCATGCTTGATGTCCATTGACCTCAACATAGGTCACTAGGCACTCCTTCTCTTGAGGAGTATACTGCAGCCTCTGCAGCTTATCAGCTGCTCTCTGAAGAGTAACATGTCACATTCAGATGCATCTATCTCCCTGATGTTCCATAAGAGCAAACATATGCTCCTCCTCATCATCACAAGCATAGTAATTGTTGTCATATATATCTATTGCAACATACTTGTCTCCATCAATCTGGACACTCTCAGCATCATCAACCACTGCCTGCTCCTCTGTCTCTTGAGGAGCTTCCTTGTCTTTGCCAAGTTCTTCTCAATCTTCTCCAGTAATGCTCCCAGCATCACTCTCCATTGCCACTGTATGGGCAGCTTGTAGTTGCACTCTTGGTGCCTTACACTCCTTAGAATAGTGGCCTGCCCAGCCACATTTATAGCATCTCACCACACCACCACTAGGCTTGTGGCCCATGTCACCACTGCCAAAGGCAACTTTGGGAAGGCCCACTCATGATGGAGCATCCTATGTTGCCTTTGCCCCCAGTTGGCCCATTCCAGGGCCCAAGCCAAACCTCCTTCACTGCTGGCAATTTACCAGCTGATCCTATACCAGGCCTTTGTTTGGCTGGTAGTGTTTGTCACACTACAAACTGTGGGTTGCAGTTTTGTTCCATCTTGGAATGCTTCACCAAGAATGTTCCAACCTTTATGGGTTCATGACTTCTTTGTGCATGGTGAGAGCTATGCTCATCATAATGGGTTGCAGTCTGTGTGGACTGCTCATAGTGTATCACATACACCAAAAATTTGGTCACAGTGTTGACCTCTGGTGACAAATTGTCATTGTGTATCAGTGTGCAATGCATCTCAGCAGGTATTCCATCAGGGAATGTCTCCCAAATGGTAAATTCATCTGGGTAAATGGCCATGTTCTGAGCATGACCCACCCAGTCATCATAAAAGGTCTGGATGCCCATTTAAGCATTGTACACTACAGTTTGGAAGGCTCCATGAGCCTCTTATTCATGAAGTGGTTATGCAATCCAATTAGGACCTCCTTGAAGGTTCAATTGTGTTTATCCCTATTTGTATGCAGGACATGTTGGTAGAACCAGTTCTGCACCTCCCCATCAATGAACTCATGGAGCACAAAGATGCACTCCTGGTCCATGTGGTCTCCACTGTGGCAGCATGCTGCTAAATGATAGCATACATCCATGGCCCAGTCTTCTAATTGGGAGAACTTATGCTACCCAGGATATGCTTGGATGTGCTTCTCATCAGCCTGACAAGGCTTGACCCCATCAGGAAACTTGAATCTGACTCCAAGGGAATCATCCACTAGACAGTTCAGGCAGTCATGCATGTGATCCATATGGATCTTGACTGCCTCATTCATTCCAGGTGTGCTTGCACACAAATCATATGGTGAGGGCAATGACCATGCCCTGGTTGTTTGGTACAGTAGCTCCTCTGTCCTGTGTTCAGGACATGGACCCTGAGGGACCCTAGGTATTGGACTATCCATCCAATAACCAGGAGGTCTATGATTGTCTTGACAGTCCTGTTTATCTCAATTGTTATTACACTGACCATTTCCATGTTCACTGTGGTGGTCATTGTCACCACTTCCATCACCCAGATCCCTGTCTGGTTCTCCAAATTCTCATGGCAACTTGTCACCTCATATTGTCTACAGGCATAACACCTTCACACCCTTCAAACACTACACCCTGGTCATCTATTCATGACTTGCCATAGTCCCACAAATCTTGATTGCATATGCACTGATGATTGATGTGATCATTCCAGTTGTCCACTAGATGTACTCATTGCACAACATGTTGCAGTGTTACAGGCTCACCTGGGACACCTTCTTCACATTCCTCTTCCTTGATTGTCATGTGTCTATAAGGCATCCTTATCTCAGGCAACTCCTTCACCTTGTCCTCACCAGCAGGGTTAGATGTTGCTGTCTCCAGGTTGGATACTGCCCGATGAGGCATACTGCTTGTATTAGCTTGCCATCATGTAGCATTCTGACATCTTTCATAGTCCAGTTAGGACTCATTTGCCTGTCAAGGCACATTTAACATATCCATCACTTCCATGATGTCTGGTGCCTGTTGATGCAGTAGTGCATCATAATCCACAGACTCAGCCAGTGTGGCTGTTGAAGTTGTTGTCACTTGGGCTGCCTTATGCTTAATATACTCATTGAGCTCCAGCTCAAATATATGAGCAAAAAGTTTGATATATTCCATCAAATCAGCCCTAGGTACATGCTGGCCTCTATCAGCCAGTAACTGCAGATGCTTTACAATGTAAAGCTGTAGATGCTTCTGCATTGATTCTTTTGCAACCATTGGAAAATGGTCCAGTACCAGCTGAAGCTAAACTCATAAGGTTGACAGTGACCACTTATCCTCCTCTTCATCTGAGGAGTCCAGTTCAAACTCTAAGTCCAGAACTTTCTGAGGGCTCTTGCACCCCATCCATGGCATTTGGCTACCTCCTTCCCACTTCTCCATTGTCAGAGGCACTGCAGGCACCTTTCCCTTGACCTGCTCCTTCTGTCCTGGCCCCATAGCTGGACTTGCTCCCTGGTGTCACACCATCTGCTCTGATGGCACCTCCTATCCTCTATCAGCCCCTTGAGTGGGCTGTACTGGTCTGAATGGGGTACTATGCACTAATGCGCTACCCTGCATAGTGTCCACATATTGGACAGAATCACCTGTATCTCCTGATGTCCACCTCAAGTTATTGGACAAAATCAGATAGGTCAGCAATGGTAGACTTGTTGTTGCCACTGACAATGCCAATTTATCCCCTGGTCTAGTACCAGAGTTCAATATCAACTTCATCCATGAAATGGATAGCCCCCCAGGCATTCCAAAGCTCTTGCTCATATTGCAAGTGCCATTGTCTTCCTGTTTCAGTGGGGCTGGTATTTTGATGCTGAAAGCATCTCATCAGGACTGGAGCCAGGTGGTGGCTCCAAGAAACCAGGTGGTTGCTCTTTTGAGTCAGCCATGGGAACATGATGTTGAAGTGGCAGAACTGAAGCTCAGAAGCTTGATGAGGGTTGCCTAGATTGGTAACAAGAGTCCAGAGTCTAAAGCTGATAGCAGAAGATTCAAAAAAATGTAGCCATTGGCTACAGATAGAACAATCTTGCATGTTTCTAGCTGAATCATACCAAAATATTGGAGTAAGCTAGATACATTGTGAATAGAAGATGTTGTCCTTATGTATTCTATGAGTGCATGTCAAAGGTGCACATCAGTGTCTAACTATGGCTCAATGTAAATGTGCTGTACATGTGTGGACACTAAGGTAATGGTAACCTTGCTGGTTACAGAGTGGGGATGAAGTGAGCTTGCTTGCCACATAGGTCCACCACTACCATGATGGCATTGTAACCATGGGCATCAGGGAGCTTTATGATGAAGTCCACCAAGGTAATGCTCCATCATTCCATGGGGACAAGTAGGGGATGGAGCTGTCCAGAGGGGAGATGATGTTGGGGCTTGGTCCAAAGGCAGAGATTGCATGTACTAGTGTAGGACCCAATATACTGGGACATCTGGGGCCACCAATAGTTCCAGGACACTAGCTCCAACATCTTCCATTGGCCAGGATGTCCTGCAATCTGGGAGTTGTGGTGCTGCTCTACAATCCTCTGGCAGAGCTCTGGGTTATTGGACACATAGATGCCATCCCAGAAGGTCAGGAGCCCCTCATGGAGGGCCCATTTGTCTGCATAGACTGATTTGGCACTGGTGGTGCATCCTGATTTCAGTGCCTGGGCTGCCTGAACAACAAGTTCCTCCCAGTTTCCATGCCAGATGTCCTGGAGGATGTCTACCTCTGCTCCTTCAATGACTAGACCTTCCATGGCTTGGATCATGAACAGTTTGGGCTGGAGAAGCACAATGTTACTGCTGTGGTCCCCTCCAGTGCCATGGTCCACTCTCCAGGATAGGGCATCTGGCTTCTCCATACTCTGGCCTGGCTTGTGGTGCAGTAAGAAGTCAAAGTTGGCTAGGTAGAGGGACTACTGGGCCTGTTGGTGGTTGAGCTTCTTGGCTGTCCAGAAGTACTCAAAGTTCTTGTGATCCATCCAAACCTTGAACTTATGCCATGCACATTCCAGGAAATGCTGCCACTCCTTGAAGGACTGGATGATGACCAGCATCTCTCTGTCATGGATCTCATAATTTTGCTCTATCACATTCAGGCTCTTGGAGTAGAAGGCTGCTGGATGCCATTTTCTGTCCTCCTGGGATTGCTGTAATAAAACAGCTCTGGTGGCAAAGTTGGAGCTATCAGCTTCTACCTGGAAGAGAGAGTTATCATCTGGGAAGAGGAGGATGGGTCTGGAGGTGACAGCACACTTGGATTATCATCAAAAGCTGTCTGCCCCAGGGGGCCCCAGCTCCAGGCAGCATCCTTTGTGGTGAGGTCAAATAGAGGGCAGGCATGGTGGGAGAAATCCTGGATGAACCTCCAGTAGAAGTTAGTGAAGCCTAAAAAGGCTTGCACTTCCTTCTTGTTCTTGGGCTCTGGCCACTCTGCTACACCTGCTACCTTCACCAGGTCCATCTCTGCAGCTCCATGCAAGATGAGCAGCTTGAGGTACTCAATCTGGGTCTGCTCAAACTTGCACTTCTCTGGTTTGAGATAGAGCTGCTAAAGGCAGAGGCATCCCAAGACAATGTGCATGACCTGGCAATGCTCCTGCAGTGTTTTGGTGTAGATGAGGATGTTGTAAAGGTATATGCACACTACACATTTGGCAATGAGGTCCCAGAAGATGTCATTCATCATTGTCTAGAAGGTGGTGGGGCTGTTGGTGAGTCCAAAGAACATGACAAGAGGTTTGAACAATCCCCAGTTGGTCCAGAAGGTGGCCTTCCATTCATCTCCCTCCTGAATGCATATGTTGTTGTAGCCCCATCAGATGTCCAGTTTAGTGAAGTACCATGCACCCCAAAGGTTATTGATGAGCCTGGAAATGAGGGGAAGGGGGTAGCAGTTCTTCACAGTCATGGCATTAAGAACCTGGTAGTCCTGGACCAGTCAGAGAGAGCTGTCCTTTTTTTGATGAAGAAGACCAGAGAAGCCATTGGGGATTTAGAGGGGTGGATATGACTGTAGTCCAGGTTCTCCTGCAGGAAGGTGTCAAGCTTATCTTGCTCCTTCAGTGCTAGTGGGTAGACTTTACAGTTTGCAGGCTTGGAGTTTGGCATTAATTTGATGGTGTGGTCCCACTGCCTGTGTCCCAGGAGTGAGTCAAAAGAGGCCTTAGAGAACACATCCTCAAATGCATGGAGATATGGTGGTACAATGTCCCAAAATACCTGGGGTGCAGAGCTTGCAGCAAATGCCTGGGCCAGCCACTAGGAGGTGGTCTGGCTAGCCCAGATCTCTGCAATAGAGGGCAGGGAGTGTAGGGTGGTGGTGTATATCTGGCCTCCAACTTCCACTGCCTTGTCTGGGAACTCTGGGTTGCATAGGCCACTGAACTTCCCTCCTAGTTCCTCCTCCAGGGCCCTGCTGCTGCTCCAGTCATCCTCATAGAAGGCCTCTCTACAGGGGAATGCCAGGGGTGGGGGGTCCAGAAGGTCTAGATCTGCAAAGGGGAGATGGCTAGCATGGCAAGCCTGGATGGCCATGTGCCCTTGAACTTCAGCCCAGCACTCTTCCTTGACCTCAGTGGTGCAGGTGGAACACCTTGAGGAGTACCAGCTTATGGTTACCTTGCCCTGGGCCCAGTCTACTCTGGGATTGTGCTCCTGGAGCCAGGTGAACCCCAGGATCATGTCCTGCTTGCCTAGGCTGGTGACAGCAAAGATGGCATGCTCAGCATGGTTCTGGTAGCAGAGGACATGATCCACCATGGAGCTGATGGCCCCTGCTTTATTGGGCATCTTATCAATGTTGAACACTGGAATGGGCTTGGAAAGTGGCTGTGTGGTCAGGCTGTGGTGCTTCACAAACTCTGAGTCCAGGAACAGCCCTGTTGCTCTGCTATCCAGGAGGGTGGTGACTCTGCAGATTTGCTGGGTGTCTGTGGTCTTGATTTCCACATCAAGGTGCAAGGAGTTTGCAGAAGAGTTTGCAGCCACTACATACCACCAGGGCAGTTGGCATTCCCAGGCAGGGCATGGACAGAGCCTAACTGGTGTCAGGGAGCTTGGCTTGGGGTCTGGAGTTGGTGTTTGTATGTCTGGAGGGGAAAACTGAGGCTCTTCTGTCTTAGGGTCATTGATATTGGGAAAGGCAATTTTATTTTCTACCTACAGACATGCAAACTTGCTAGTACCCAGCAATGGAGGTGTATATCTCATCCATTGCTTGACTAAAAATCCTCCAGGCCTGGGAGGGCGATGCAAGTGCCACTCTCCTCTGGGGTCAACTCCAGTGCTGACTTGTCTGGAGATGGAGCTCTGGCAGCATCCTTTGCAGCCAACAGTTGCAGGAAGAGCTCCTCTTGCTTGGCCATGGAGAGGTAGCATACCTTAAGACCCAACAGGCAGTGTTGTATGAAGTGCCCCAGTTTTTTGCATCTCCAGCATAGTAGCAGCATGGGGTGATGCTGTCAGGTGGCATTCATGTCCATGGGAATGCCCAGTGGCAAGGGTTGTGGCATGGGGATGGCCAGAGCAGGGGTGGGTGCTGGAATTATGGGAGTGGGGTACTGGAGACTGGCAACTGGAGCTGGGCAGTGGGTCAGGTGCATGCAGCTAGCTCCCATCAAATTTCCATGAGCTGCCACTTATCCTGAGCCACCTTATATCAGGAGGCAATCCACTCATTGTCCAGATGGCCCTTGGTGAGGTTGTTGATGTGCTCTAGCAGTGTGAGGTGCAGGCCATCCTGGAAGGTGAGGCACAGTTGAAGACCATCTGGGTAGGCCACTTGCTTGACTAACACCTGGAAGGAGTCAATATATTTGTCCAGTGTCTGTTTCCCTTGTCTGTACTGCTCCCCATCATGTAGTGCTAAGGCAGTGGCTTTGGCAGGGTCAATCAGGAAGAACTCTGCCTGGAAGTCCTCTTTGAAGGTGGCCCAATCTGCAAAGCTCCTGACACCTCCAGGGCATTGGAACACCCAAAGTGCAGTGCATAGGTGGAGGCACATCCAGTCTTCATATATGATAGTACCCAAGCTATCTTCAGCACATCAGAGTCAAAGGCATCTCTGCTGAGGTGAATTTAGGTGAGATAGGACTGAAGGAAGTGCTCCCTGCTAGGGTGATTGTCATCATACATGTACAAGAGTGTGGGACAGGGGACCCATGCTCAGGGGTTTACCAGAGTTACAGGAGGGACTACTGGAGCAGCCAGTGGTAGCACAGAAGTAGGGGGTAGGTGCTCTAGTAGTGCCTGAAGGGATTGAGAAATGAGATTGGTGGTTTGGCAGAGGGCATGTGTGATGGGTGAGGGAAGATGGGGTTGCACCTGGCTCTCTGGGTGTAGCAAGCAAGTCCAGGCCTCATCCTGAGGGGCTGGGTTGGCAAGCTGAGACATAGAATTCTGCAGATGCTTAAACCTGGTGGGGAAGTGACAGATAGGAGGCTCAGAGATTTCTTGCAGACTATGAGGGGCTTCCAGACCAGGGTTAGGAGACTTATTCTGCTGTAAGGGTGACCTCCAGGAGCAGTGGCTAAATTATGCAGCTAGCAGAAGGAAATCCAAAGCATATTAGAAAAGGTAACTGACAATACAAATAGTAACTATCACCTAGCAGAGGGGAATCCAAAGAGAACAAGTTTAAGGATGCCTGCTGCTCAGTGTGGCACATCAGCAGGCAGTGGAGGCATGGGAATGACTGTACAGACAACCAGAGCTAACCCTAACCTCATGAAGATGCTTGACAAGGAAGTATGGCAAGTTCTGGGGGTTTCTGGAAAGGGAGAATGACTCCTGGAGATCTCTGGAGATTTGGAGACCACCTCAGAGGTGTCAAACAAGCCTTGGAGAAGGAGAGTGGATCTAGGAGAGTTGGTGTAGGTTGGGCATGGAGGTTGGAAATGGAAGTCCCCTGACAGTCCCCTGCCAGTCTCATCTGGAGACTCAGGGTCTGAAGCAGCAGCAAATTGCTCTTTGCATCCATCTTCCTCCTGAGGCTCACACTCAACACCTCAGACATTCTCATAGAGGGCCTTCCAGAGAGGGGGGTCCAGAAGGTCAAGATCAGCATAAAGAAGGTGCCCTGCATAACAGACATGCATGGTAGCATGCTCATGAACCTTAACTCTATGTTCCTTGCAGGCATTTTCTGCACAAGTTTGGCAATGATAGGGACATCAATTCATCTTTACTTCAGCCTTTGTCCAATCAATCTTAGGGTTCTGTTCAGTTAACCAAGTGAAGTTGAAGATCATATCTTGCTTCTCCAAGCTGATGACAGCAAAAGCAGCATGTTCTGAGTGATCCTGATAATGAAGGATCAGATCAACCACCAAATGGATGGAGCCAACTTGATTGGATAAGAGAGGGGGCAAGTAGTGAGGCAATGTCATTGTACATATCTTGCTTCAAGAAAAAGGCCTGTTGCTTTGCTTAACAGCAGAGCAGTGACACTCCAAATCTACTGGGTGTCCACTATCTTGATTTCCACCTGTAGCTTTAGGGAGTTGGCAGAAAGGGTGGAAGTGACAATGTGACAGTGGGAAAGATGACATTTCCAAGCAGGGATTAAAGAGCATGGGCAAGGAGGGGTGTTCCAAGTGGAGACTTTCACCGGAGGGGAGTTTTATATGTTTGAGGAGGGATTCATTGTTTTGGTCATAGCACCATGATTGACAGACATATTTGATTCTCTGAACATGTAAGGGTGACCTCTGGGAGCAATGGCCAAATCATGCAGCTAGCAGAGGGAAATCCAAAGTATATTAGAACTGTAATTGATCATACAAATGGTAAACTAATCACCTAGCAGAGGAGAATTCAAAGAGAACAAGTCTAAGGATCCCTGCTGCTTGGTGCAGTGGATCAATGGGTGGCAGAGGCATGGGAACAGCTGTGTAGGTGACCAGAGATAGCCAGAGTGCTCAACAAGAGATCATGGAGAGTTCCAGAGGTCTCCAGAGATCTCCAGGGACCTGTAGAATGCTCAGGGGCCATTGAACAAGCCTTGGGGGATTGGAACCAGGCTGGGAGAGTTGGTGTTGGACAAGGGCAGAGGTCAGAAGGGGTAGTCCCCTGACATCACCCCCCCTCTAGCATGCAGCATTCCAATGTGCAGGGTAGAAAAAGTTCTGGATTGCCTGATCTGCTGGTGAGAGGGGATAAATTCCCCAAATGACTTGGGGCATGTCCAGGTGTTGTCAGTGGAACTCCCTGACCAGTCTGGGCACATGCACATTTTCCCAGGGTTCTCAGGAGATGTCCTCAATTTCATAGCCTTTCCACTTTGCCTTGTACTGTAGTCTCCACTGAAATAAATGGCTATCCAGGATCTCCTCCACCTTGTACTCCTCACTGTTGTTGACCACCACCAGAGGAGGTGGAGGTGCTGGGCATTACCCTGGAATAGGGTCTGCCAGGGCCAGAGTCACTTTGACCACATTGAAGACCAGATGGAGCTGGCACATTCCTGCAGGGAGCCAGAGTTGATAAGCTAGAGGCCCTACCTGCCATTCCACTGTGAAGGGTCCCAATTGTTGGTGTGAGAGCTTCTTTGACAGCTGGGTGGTCATAATATTAGAGGTGTCTAGGTAGACTCAATCTCTGGGCTTGTACTCTGGCACTGGGGTCCTCCCACAGTCATAGTATTGTGCCATGTTGTCCTTTGCCTTTGCCAGCACTGCCCAGGCTTCCTCCTATGTGATCTTCATCCAGTCCATGAACTTGTTCACAGCTTTGTTCTCCAAAGGTTGGGCCTGGGGTTCAAAGCCCATGTGCAGGTGACATCCAGTGTCCAGGAAGAAGGGTGAAAATTGGGTGGCCATGTGAATGTGGTTGTTGTACTGGAACTCAGCATTAGGGAGGAGTTTGTCCCAGTTGTCCTGGCACTTGTTGCAAAAAAGATGGAGGTATTGCTTGAGCTCCTGGTTCATGCATTTGGTCTGGCCATCAGACTGCAAGATTGCATGTACTAGTGTAAGACCCAATATACTGGGACATCTGGGGCCACCAATAGTTCCAGGACACCAGCTCTAATGTTTTCCACTGGCTAGGGTGCCCTGCAATCTGGGAGTTGTGGTGTTGCTCTACAATCCTCTGGTGGAGCTCCAGGTCATTGGGCATGTAGATACAATC